>JAVQKG010023684.1:0-11101 GCA_036025885.1 Hypseleotris bucephala
AAAGACTAAAGAAAAGGTAAGATAAGATAAGTATTGCAGTGATTTTCAATTGCTGAAATACAAAAAATTCACTGAAATACAAAGCTAGTAGGTAGTAAAAGAAACTATGCAGGAAAAATGTAAATTTGTAAATCAATATAAATATGATTGAATTTGCGATAACAGCTGCACAGAAAATGCAATAGTAAATTTACAGAGTCCATATAAGGATATCTTCTAGTTCAGGGATAAGGCTCTGTTCAACAAACCTCAAAACACTTACATCTCACAAAAAATCAAAAAGTGAAAGGCTGTCTTTTTGGCTTTATCCTGCAGTGGTATAGAAATGTAGTGTATTATACTATGGCACACAGACACTTGCTAAAAAATCATAAAATTTAACCATCACTGTTCTCTTGATAAACAGACCAATGGACAAATAATCAACAAACCAACAGCGAAAACATACAGTAACTTCTTGAAAATGTATTGAAAAGCAGTAAAGAGCTGGTTGATCCTACTCAGATTCTCCAGTTAAGGGGTAAATGCTACAATGGAAAATAATTATTTCCTTGGCCAATTAATATAGTATAGTTTGTCCACAAATATGCTTAGGTTTAAGTATTTTTTTTAGAAAATGTGTCACAAAGTACATATAGTACATGGAAGCTGCTTGACCACCAGACACATCCCAAAAATGTAGTTGAAATTTTTTAGAAAGGCATATATATATTATTAATGTTCATAATGCTGTCGTCCTATAATGCACCTCGGGTTATTTGTGTGACAGGATTGAATCATGACCAGTGTTTATTCCTTTCACTCACTGTGCCCTGCCTTTAAATTCAATAAAATCTTCCGTGACATATTACTCTTCCAGACGCTGCTATAAAAGATTTATGTGTCTCTTTGCGTCCATCCATCCGACCCGCGAGACTCAATGGCATTAATAATACACCACTTCCTCCTTTATCACATTGATAATCTGAATCGAGGTAGAAGGGGAAAAAATCAATCAGCTAAATGTTGGCTAAGAGGATTTGAGGGGGCATTGCGGGGCCATCTCGCCTGGCCATAGTAAATGAGGGGTGACAGTAATGCTAGACGCAGCCCATATGTCCGCATAGTGTAACCCAGTGCACTGCAGAGACTGGGCTAATTCCATTTACTGTTAACTGCAGTGGAATATCCCCCTGTATTAGATTTGCCTTTGTGGCTTCTTATTTTAATGATGCAGATGCTATTGTGTAATGGCGACACAGGTAATTGCATAACTGTGCAATAAATCAGGCCATTGTTGTAATGAGAAGTGGCATAAAACCAAACAGGTGCGAGAGGAGAGAACTTTCACAGAAGGCTTGATAATTAAATAGCAGGATGATAAATAAGTGTCTATAAAATCAAATAAGCAGCATTATACAGACCAAAAGATGAGTGGGTGAAACAAATACTGTAACAAATTGTTAGGTGAGAACAGAAGGTAGTGGTAAGAAATATGCACTGCACAAACGAACACCACAATCCAACACACACAGACACACAAACACTGGCCACTAGGCAAACTTTGTGCTTAATAAAGTGGCCAGATCTGAGGTAATCTGCGTTTGAATGGTATTCTACAGTAAGTTACTTAAGTTACAATATTCATATTTTTTTCATGATTTCACTTTTTTTTATCAATTCTTATGCTTGAATTAAACTCAGATTTGTTAAGTCAAAATGGCCCAATTTCCTCCATTAGAACAAGACATCAAACTCACATTTTGTGCTTGATTGAGTTACCATGCTGCAATTATTACCACTCCATTAAACATAAAATTTTTCTTAGAGTAAACCAGCTTGATAATAGATCCTAATACAAACTGCATGAGTTAAGCAACAAATAGGAATCATCATTAAGATTTGGTTCTTTAAGCAGATATAATTTAACGCTGAAAAAAATAGCCCGTAGCTCAAGGCATGTGCCATTTTAAGGCCACTATATGATGGAGTTGTAAAATAGAAGAATATGTGTAAATGTCATCTGAATGTTCCCTGAAGTACATCATAACACTTGAATATGCAGATCTCATACCTTTTCAAACTATTTCATCCAGCGCTGAATAAAACGGTTCATTCGTTTTTGACCAATAAAACGCTCTATTTCTTTTGAGTGTGTGAAGCTGACCCAACCATACTGCACAGCTCTTGGCCTTGAGGTGCAACAACTTCAAGTCTGGCATAACATCAGAAATATGCCTGTACATTCCTTCATGTAACCTAACAAAAGAATTATTATTGTTCCCATAAAAAGCGAGGTGTGGGATAGCATTTTGGCGCAACTAACGAAAGAAAATTCTCGAAAATAAATGGGGTGCACAGCTGTGAGGCCGCCGCACGTGGGGTAGAAACCACAAATTCGGATAAAGTTTTATGTCCTAAAAAGTGACACAGGAAGAAGTGGACGTTAGTTATTTTAAGTGGGTGCGCTCTATGGTCAAACGTGCTGAGTCAGACCTCGGAGTCCCCTGTGTCGTTAAAATACCAAAAAAAAGTGAAAGGCAAGTCAAATCCGAATGTCAACATGGGATCTGTAAACCGGCCGCTTCCTGGATGGCTCTGTCAGGACCAGCTGTGCACACATCACGGTCTGCGAGACGAGAGCGTGAAAGACAGAAAGTTCCAAAAAATGAAAGGTGTTGAGAGCTGTAAGGATTGACACCAGGTTTACATGCAGATTAGGATGACTATAGTGATATGCTGAATATGACCTCAAAGCTCTTAGTCTGTGGGGTTTTATTCACTGGGGAAACTGACATAGGCCTTCTATATTGAGAAGGGCTGCATTTATCTACCAGGACTTACCAGTATTAGTTAAGTCAAAATAACGGATACAGACACAGTGTTACAAGCCTGTGTACTTTTTGCCAGTTGCAAGCACTTGAAAAATGAAGAGGGCTGTGTCATGAATGGTATATGGAGTAAAACATAAACGTAAAATCTAAAAACAAAAGAAAATGTGTCAATCTCAAAAGACAAGTCAAAAGGAAATAAATTAGTTTTAATAGAATAAACAAGCTTGAGTTAAACTTTACTCGATCATATACTAATATTTAATTTAGACTTAGAGGGTAAGTGTTCACCCTTTAACCAGAGGGTAGCCGGTTCGAATCCTCGCCTGAGCACATATTGTGATTGGTGGTGGTTGGAGGGGCCGTAGACGCAGACTGCCACACTTCTATCAGTGTGCCCCAGGGCAGCTGTGGGCCCCAGGGCAGTGTGACTGTGGAGTGAATTAATAATACAATTGTAAAGCATCTTTGGGTCTCTTGAAGAGCACTATATGCTGCAAGTGGTGTGCATTATTATTATGATTAAAAAGAATGACTTTTTCACTGTTGAATACTCGGAACTATGTATATTTAACCTTAATCCAAGTAAGAAATAAACATATTAAATCAATTGAATAACATTATCAAGTTAGTCAACTTATTCCAGTGACTGGAACCTTGATTGCTCAAGTTGTTGCATGCTGTTTAAAACGTATTTTAAAACTGAATTTTCTAATCTGCATTTAAACATGATGACATGTTTATAGATAGTACGATTTATGATGTGCAAACAGAGGAAACATGAGATTCGATCAAAAGAAAATCAGTCTCTGAAGTTTTAGACAACTCCAGTTACCTCTCGAGGACTTTGAGCCGTGCAGATGCTCGGTGGGGATGGGGTGAAAGGTTGACAGGTGCCTGGGTGGGTCAGCGAGGAGCCACAGGGTCATATTTCAGAGAGGTCAAGTCATGTCTGCGTCTGAAACTTGTCAGTGGAGAGGGAGGGGGCTCAATATGGCCAGTGTCCAGCCTATAAGCAGACAAACAAGAGCGGTCCTGCCTAATCGACTTCATTTATGTGCAATGACAAACAGCCATGTCTCACTGGAGAGGCCACAATCATCTTTCAGGGTATTACCCAATGCCCACCGCAAATCCATAATCCTTGAATCCTTGATCTTTTGCATTTTCAACATAAAGTCAATGATGGTCCAGACATGCATGCACTATACATTGTGTGACTGCTTGCTGTTTTTGCAAAGGACAAAGCATTTCTTTGAGCAAAATGAAATGTAGTCATGTCGCTTAGCTTGTGACAGATATCGACTTTTTGAGTAATTAAATTCGGGCACGTTTAAACACAAACTGGGCTGTAATTAGTTTGTAAAATCAATCGACATCAGTGGGCCAAATGTACGCCACGTGATTGCCCTGACCACTCGAATCTAGCACGGCTAATCTAGTGGAACAAGGAAGGACGTCGTCAGCATAATGAGTGTCCAACGGCAGTTTCTTGTATGCGGCCAGTGAAGCTTGTGTCCATTGACTGGATTTTAATGAGTTTTGTATGTAACTTGTGTAGTGTGTGGTTTGGCTATCTTCGGCATGTTCTCCAGGGGCACTCATTAGAAAACTGAAGCGTCCAATGTGCGTCTTAGAATCAATGTACCATCACCAAATAATAGAGATTTAGTTTAGAATCATAACAATATTCCCTTCTCTGCTAATCATCATACAATAAGTAAACCCACCATGAGGTCAGTTTATTGCCGTCTAGACATGTAGCCCTATATCTTACAGGCACTTTGCTGCATGCACCACACTGACCCACATTAATACATTTATAATCAATAGCTCTTCGGGTCCCAGTACGCGCACTACTCTTGCCTATCAGATGTTGAAGGAAATTGTGCGGTCCAATTTAAAATGGCCCTGGGGAAACTCTCAAAACCATGTGCCAATTAGTTCCACTGTCAATAATGCTAATGCTAAAGGACAGTGCGTTCTGGCCCGATAGCTTTGCATGGACAGAGGGACAGGCCTGTTGTCATTGTTAATGGCGGTTACACTGACAAAAAGCATTGGATCAGATGAATGTATTGCGGTGACATGGTTAGGAGGGTTTGTGTTATGGGGGCTGAACAACACCAAGCGTGAAGATAATAAGTAATGACGTCTTCAAAAGGTCAGCTAACAATGCCGAACAAGGCCATGTGATGAGATTCATTAGGACAGCATTGAGAGACTGGAGATGGAGAAAGGATTTTTTTGGGGAGGGGTGCATTCCTCCACTGTCACAGCAGCAGCTCTAACAGGTGTGTATCTGTTACATGGGGCACCAAGGCCAAGACAAGTGCTTTTCTCTCATATGGTTCAGAGCAGTCACAGTCGACCGAATAGTGACCTTACGCCCGCTTTAAGACCTAGCAACTTCATTAAGTGGGCCCTAAGTAGCACGGTGGTCTCACTGCTATTATCTCAACTATGCGATGTATTCACTAGCCTGTCCCTAAATGATCTTGGCCCAAGGATATTTATGAACAAGTCTACATGTCAGCGTCAGAACTTTCAAAGGCCCAGCTTGGAAACCCGGGACTCCTGATGAGACGCTCCTCACCCGCTTGCACCGTCTTTGATACGTGGTCACCTCAGCTGTCTCGAAAAGCTCTTGGCTCACTTTCAAAAGTTAACATGCATTCCTGCCCCTGTTTAGTGTGGGCTTGTCAGATAATTTATGTCAACAAGACAAGACGGACCATACCACCGGGGGATTGATCCGCATCACATGGAGGAACAAAATGGAGGCATGGGAACATTGTCTACATAAATATTGTATGTTGAAGAGCACATGGGTTTACATAGCAAGCTTTACTCAAAAAGTGTATTTACAAATGAGTGTAATATTCACACATAGTCAAGTATCTTGCCCAAGGACACAACAAAAGTATGAACTGGTTGGACAGGAAATCGAACTGACAACCATCTTCGAATTAATGGACATATCAAAAAGACTTGGTGCATTTGTCTTACCTAAGAAGATCCTAAACTAGAATAACAACTCCCTTTGCCACATGGCCTATTAGAACAACTTTCCATTATTTTCCCACGAGTACAGTAAATCTTGTTGGAGTAGTGCCTTATGTCCATTCCTATCTTCTTATCTTATGTCAGATACAGTATGTTCTTTCAGATAGACCGGGTGGATATTTAATATTTATAAAGCGAAAAAGTCAAAATGACATCCAACCCATGTGAGATGAATTAGCCAATTACATTTTTTCAATAATAGCAGAGCTGACTTGTCCCTGCAGGCTATATCTTATCAGATATCATTTTGAAAGACCAGACTTCACCTGTTTGGCTAGACAGACTTTCTTCCTCAAAACTAAGTTATAAAAAATCTTGGCCAGGCTCCTTTTGCTTGAAGTTCAATGTTCCTGGAAACTCTGTGACAAATGTTAACTCACTTCTTCCTTTTCCCAAGCACTGCCTCAGTCTCCAGCTCAGGAAACAGAGGGTTCCTGTTGTTGAGTTCAAGCACTTATTGTTATCTTAGAGCAGTGCAATCAAACTGTAGTGTAGAATCAATGGCCGTACATGGAGCCTTTGCTGTTTGAGTCTTGATTTAGTTTCATTTAAAGCTAGGGGCTTGAAGCTAATGTCAACAACAGGTCCATGTATAAGTACAGTTTAAAGTAGTTGTTAAGTCTTGGGTTGCTTTTGTCTATGTGGTTAGATACATTCAGTCATAGGTTACGTTACCATGTTTGTCCAGTAAAAGTAAAAGTACTATGAGAGACAAATAAAAAAAGGTAGAAGGCAACTTGTTAGACCTGTTAGCTCCAGTCTCTCTAAAATTTCCCCAAAAAATCCAAGGTAAGTCATATACATTAATAAGCCAGGACTGAACCACAAATAAGTGTAAAGCAGGGTTAGAGTATAGGTAAAGCAGATCTGTCTATTAACAAATTATGAATAGGTGGTCAATACCAGAAATAAACCAAAGCCTCAACCAATACCAAGTCTGAACTAGGGTTAAACTCGGTATTACAAAAAAGATCTACACAAAATAAGGTCAATCCAAAAATATCGTCAGTTAGTTTTAAGCCACCCATTGGTATAAATCCCTTCAACTTGGTAAAGTTGTAGAGCCACTGTCTAATAGAACAATACAGCATCTCATACACTCTCTCCTTCTATCTCGTTTTTCTCGCTCTTGAAGTAGCTATTACACAACCATTATCGGAGCCCATCTTGATCCCCTATAGCTCTTTTTCACCACACATTCTTATCTGGACCTTTCACTTGACTAATATTGACAAAGCCAGTGAGATAAAGTCAACACAAATCTCCATTACCACTTTTCCTGTTTTATGGGCAGGTCTTATCGGTGCTCCTTGGCTGAAAACACACAAACGCTGTATTTTTCTGAACTCGTGGATCAAGTATCTGGCTTTTCCATCACCAAAACCCATCTCACTGTCTTTCGCACATTACCTTTCCTCCGGCTGCTGCTCGGCATTGTGGGAAACACGGTGCACAGCATGGCCTCTTGCACAGTTGAAGGTGTTAGGGGGATTGAAGAAAAGTCTGGATAAGCAACAGCTGGATTTAATGCACCATTAAGGTCATCGGTTGTTCAAACTGCACCTGCAAAGCCGCCTCAAGTCAGCTCCCCTTTTCTTCTAACCTCTGCGCTGAGAGGGCCACCCCTGCCTATCACTCATGGTCCCTTTAAAGCATTCTTATGTAAATATGGAAGGAAATATGGAGCGTGAAAATATAACAATCAAATCCAGTGGTTCTCAAAATTTTCACACCAAGTACCACCTCAGTAAATATTTAGTGTCCCAAGTAACACCTAGCACTAAGCCACAACCACAAAAATATGTCTTAATCAGGTGTAATCAAGCATCTAAAAATCATGTTCAAACTAGAAATAAACATAAACCATAATCTATAGTTGAGAATCAGTTATAAACCAGGTGTACACCAGGACCAAACTCAGTCTATACCACAGTACTAAACCAGGACATAGCAGGACAAAATTCGGTCTGCAACAGAAAGAGGCCATGTACCACCAGTGGCACCTGTACCACAGTTTATCACATGTGTGGCAGATATTCAAAATGTGACAACAATGAATCAATTTGATCGACAAAAATGAAGTTACTCATCTTTTTTCCCAACCCCACCAACTATATGCCTTAAGAAAGGTTCACTCTGAACAGTAAACTTACACTGACAACCATCCTCGCATTCACTATGGACACATGCATGCTTGGATAGTGGGAGGAAGAGAACCTACGCTAACACAGGATCAAATCCACAATCTTCTACTTCACACTATAAGCGGGTAACAGATGTGAGTACACACTTCCCAAGCAATACTTTCTGCAACCGTTAGCTAACCCTGCCATTTCTCTGGACTACAGCATGACAGAGAATCAATTTATCGACCAACTTACTATGTGACCTTTTAACCTTTTCTGCCTATATTTTGCTGTTTATTACCCTTTTCATTTATTTCATGCCATTGGCACAGTGCGTGGATTTGTGGATATTGCTCATTCCACCTACACCTTTTTAGTCGAACCTAGTCCTACACACATCACTGTACCTCTTCCAATTCCACTGCTGAGAGTTAAATTATTATGATGATTATTTCAGCACTACTAAATATACTAAAATAGATATGTGTGTTTAAAGTCCATTTTTAGTCCCAATAGCATCTTAATAAACTAATTTCTTCCAATCATTTAAATAAGTATCTTCTATTCCCTTTCTCCTCCTCCCTCCCTCCCACTCGCAGTCTGTTGTGTTGTGTCTGCCAGACCTTCTCGGCTGGAGCAGGTTTCCTGAGTGGAGCAGAGGAACATGAGCTGGCACACAGATCCACTGAGAAACGCCGTCCCGCCTGTTCCCACTGTGCGATAGGCCTACTGCTCGTACTACTGCCGGGGCGGTACACTCACCACTCACCGGCGTGTATGAGATGATGCACTGTGTCAGGGGTAATCCCAAAGGCTATCGGTTTGCAGACTAATGATTGAATCTGTCCGGCCTGCTCTGGAAGGTATGCAGGTGTGGGGATGAAATAAACTGTCCCACATATGGCATAGCTTTCACTTTCTTGTAGATTTGAACTAATTCACTTACCATACATTTCAATTCTATTTACATTGAAAATGTTTGAAAACATTTTGGTATAATCACTACAAGAGAAACACTGAATTATACTTTGAAGGCATAGTAAGCGTCTGTATCATTCATTTACTTTACTTTAACATTATTATTTTTACTTTCTTTATTTTTTTAATAAGTGCAAATGTACAGTATATTTAGAAATAGTAGCAGTCCCTTATTTACAATTTACCCAGCTCATTAAATATATTCTAATGTAACTGTGATTGATGGAGCATGTTGTCACCTTTATACTGCATCACCCCAAACCACCACACATTTCCTTATAGGATACAAATAAGTGATCTTGCAGCTGCAGCCAAAGGTGCAAATTGTAAAACGTTACAATGTATTGCTTTAAGATCGTATCATAATGGAAATATTTAGACCTTTTACAAAAACATTAGCTCTGGCTGCTTGACAATAAAAACTCTCTTTTGACAGCCGTCTTGCATACGGTATCTGCATTTACATCGGGACACTGATGCACACAATCTAAACGCCACTAAATAACTCAATTTTGTTGGACAGAATGATGTTTATGTGTGAGTGGCTCTTCTCTGACCTTTCCTCTGCAGCTAAGTGACTCATGTTTACATCTCTGTCTGTGTGATTTCACCCCGGGGAGGTGTGCTAACTCTGCACCTGGACAGTTCACCAGGCTGAACAAACAGGCCCCATAGCAACTAAAGGGACGAGCACATCTAATAAAAGAACAGCACACTGGGCCCTAATGAATATACTGTCAAATTCCTCACGTTGAAAAAAACATTTGTTTTGTGGGTAGCTGTCAGCAAGTTCGACTAACGGTTATTCAATTATCAGAATAGTTTTTCTAAATTAGAGAGATGACACCAAGAAACAGTTTGAGGTCCAATGTGAGTTAAAAGCCCAGCTGGGAGGCTCATTAAAGGTGCTGTTAAAACAAACAGTTTTCTTTCTTCTACTGGAAGACTGCACTGATAAGCAAATCTACAATACTTACTGCTGCAAACAGTTCTTGATTCAGCTATAATGAATAAATATTTCATTGGTCAAAGAAAGTTGAAAATGTCTAATACTACAGGTAGGCTAAATTGCAATAAATAAAAATAGGCTATTAAACTGCCTACATTTCATAAAAAGATATGAATAAAATATTTAGATAATCAATTTGCTGGATGATGAAAAACGTGATTTAATATATTATATAGACCTATGTGTGTGTTTATTTTGTACGATCCTGTGCTTTGTGGTCAGAGAAGCCGTCGTTCGGTGAGTTGATGTTAACTTATAACTACACTTCCCATAATGCGTTGCGAGCTGCTACGTCATAAAACGGCGCAAGGCTGATTTGGCGTTTGAAGAAGGTAAATATTGCTTGTCAAAATCCACAGGGTTACCTTTCAGGGAGCTGAATATAAACCTAATTTCAACGTAATGTTGCAAGAATGTATTCGTGGTTCTTTTTGAAAAACATGCCTTTTCTTTGTCTATTTTTAATCCGTAGCTAACGTAGTGCTACCATGCGGAGCTAACTGGAGTCAAGCTAATTCAATCAATGAATGTAAAAATAAACAGCTCTTGCTTGAATTGTAGGGTGCTTTTGGGTGCATTTGAGTCCCGGAACATACCTTTCACGATGACTAAACTTGTGGAGTGGCTGACTGGAGTTACGGTGGTGCTTGTGGCGTGGGCGGTGGTGTCTTTCGACCTGTTGGACTTGAGTTTACCGGAGACGTACCGGGAGGTGGCCTGGCCCATGCCGCTGTATCTGCTGGTGTCTTTCGGCTGCTACTCTCTGGCCACAGTGGGCTACAGGGTGGCTACGTTCAATGACTGTGAAGAGGCAGCCAAGGAGCTTCAAGAACAGATTAAGGAAGCCAAAGAGGACTTGAGAAAAAAGGGCTTGAAGATGTAAAACTCTTGCTGGACTTAAAAAGAACATTGCTGAATGATGCTGACTTTGTTGTTTGTTACTAGAATTGAATGTGTTGATGAGACAATGGAATATAAGTATTTTTCTAAGGCAGAAAAGTAGAAAATATGAATAACCAACATGTTTTTGCTTAGACTGATTTATAATAGTTATGGGGCATAGATATATTTATGGTGTAGACATCTAAAATAGTAGGGCTGAACAAAACATA
>JAVQKG010023800.1:0-15170 GCA_036025885.1 Hypseleotris bucephala
TATGATAATGATAATCAGAGTTTGTTAATCTTGTTCATGGAATCGTAAATGTAAAAGAGATAAAGTGATGTGTGTTTTTGATCAAAGATAGACAAATTATCACCATCATTTTTAACTTCTTGTGCCACGTGATGACCAAAAACATTTACAATGGTTAACCTGACATACTGTATGTTTAAGTGTTATTAAATTGTTATCAAAAACTATACTCTGTTCATTAATCTAAATTTTGAGTGCTGTGCATGATGATATTAGGAAGTAGCTTTAAATCCCAGAGGAGGGCAGTATTGCTTTAAAAAGTTCCTCTCAATTCACTCTCACTGCCTCTGTTATATTTAGTGCACATAAACACCATGCAAAACATTAACATATGTAGCTGTGAATCATTCATAAAAATGGCTTTTATTTTCATTTGACATAAAACAAGAAGAAATTAATTTGACACCAAGAAACTGAACATCTTCTAGCCAACCACATTTCTAGCCACAGCATTACCTTTTAATTTTGAGACTGTACTGTATTTCCTGAAAGATGTGTTGTTTTGATCTGTAAAAATTCATGTTAGTGCTCTGTTTGGTTTAGCGCTGTTGTACACAAATTATCATTTTAACACATAGTTAATGCCACTGACAAATCCTATGCAAATATCACATGTAATATTGAATGAAGGATACAAATTCACAATGGCTCCATTGATGTGAGCCTACAAATGCAAGCATGGCCTTATTTAATGTTTTCTTTATGGTGTGGGCTAAAAATAGACTTCGTGTTGAATTTCCTCTTGTCTAAAATTAAGCATTTACTACAGACATGTTAGGTTCATGAATAAAATATGGGACATGAAGCTTGGGCTAATTCTGCTCGATGGGCTGTGATAATGTGAATACTACACAGTGCAGATCGTCTCAAAGTGAATATGAAGAAGCTAAAACCACGGTTTGTATCTTTGACCCAGAAATGTGCTGCTCCTGACTCACTGACTTAGATCCACAGTGAAAACTAGACCCACATCTGTCGGAGAAGATGTGCTCCAATGTAGGGCAGTGTAAGTAAGTGTACAGCACATCAAAAATCAGATAAATTCCACTATTTTTGTCAATGCTCAGTGAATGATCTGTTGTAAGAAGATTTATAAACCAATACCAGCAAAGTCACTCAATAAGAATTTGTTAATCGTGAAAAATGATCAAATAAAGCTACATCACTCAGTAGCTGTTTGAAAGGAGTGCAGCCCTCCGCAAAGGCACAGGCTCTTTTTGACAGTGTAAGGAAAAATGCTTTATCAATTAGTTATGACGTAACCTACATAATATCTCTCTACTAATCTTTCTACTAATAATTGTAAACAAAAATCATCTAAAATACTCTTTTCGACTGGAAGTACTTTTTCTTTCTAAGACCTGGACGCAGATGCGCACCAAAAAAACTTTTCTATATCCCTCTTTTTCAACTTGAAATAAAATCCAACCACTTGTTTTGAAGCTACCAACAACAGTTTTTTTCTGGCTATCATGGCTTTTTAATGTGTAATGAGTATTTAATTTGTTATATACATGCTTTCAGCTCTGACATGTGTACCAGCCTGTATGGTATACCACCAGCTGTATCTGAACCCAGTGATGAAGCTGTCATTGTGAATCTCATGGACCATATTTATCTCATTTTTTCTCTAATTGTTCTGGAATTAGCTCAGCTTTTGTGCGATTGTTTTCAGCACTGATACGCAGAACAATCGGGGCCCATATGGGAGCAGGGCTTTGGGACTTTTAACACAATGAGAGAAGATTGATATGTGGCCTGATGCAGATTTGAAGTGCACATACATTTGATATGAGACAGGCCTTTGGGAGGGAGAACTGGCAGCGGCTGTGTGGAAGAGAGCCAGGCTGGAGCTGAGCCAATACATCAGTTACAGCACAGCGGAGGCACTAGGATTTCAGAGCGGTCATGTTTGAACAGAAATATTAAGATCTTTTACTTTTGATAGGCCCAGTAGACTCTTTTATTCAACAATGTATTCAAAAATTTTTATTTTCAACCACAACCGAAAAATGGGACAGCAGTGGTTTAGGAGAAGGTTGGCAGTTTGATTGCAATCTAAAACATACTGCTGATGTCTCCTTGGGCAACACATTTCACAAAACTTGTATGGTTGTGCTGAAGGCAAGGGAAGTTGATTTGAATAGCACAATTCATACACACAGCAATTCAATACACACAAACAATCAATAAAACAGAATAACAGTTAAAAATTAAAAAAGAGTGCAGATAAAAAACGCATTCAGTTGTCATATGCACTGCTAAAAAAGAACAGTTGTTAGCCTGAACTTAAACATTGTGATAGTAGATGCCAAACTAACCTCTTCAGGGAGGTTTTACTTACAGGTGTGGTATGGCTGCAGTATCTCTCTCAGTTTTACTCAGTGCAGCTGTGGCAGATATCACTCATCTTGTGGGAGAAATTAATTATGAACTCAAGTGCTTGGGGGCCTTGAACTGTGAAAAAAAAAATTACATGACATGATCCTTAACATATGCGACTTTACTTTTAATGTTTGGCCAATCAACATAGCACAATTAATGTAATACATTTATGCCTGCTTGAATTATATTGATTATAATAGCTCTGCCTCTCTACATGGGGGCACTCTGTTTCCCTATTTAATACAATCAATGTAGAAATTTGATTAAGTTAGATAGCAGATTCCATTTTTTAATATTTGACCATTCCTTTAAATTATTAACCCATCCTACACCAAGATTTAATTTCTGGAGGCTATGCACTGCCTCTGTATCACTTCACTTGCTGCTCTATTTCTCCCTGATGCTTATCCAGTCATGAATATAGCCCCTCTTTGTCTGTCTGTCCTGAGGCGTGGTGAAACCGCGGGCTGACTTTTGTGCATACCCAGATGTGGCTTGTCATATTTTCCATGCCAATAGTGTTGAGCCCTCTTATCCTACACGGATAGTAGGGACGTATTGAGTGGAGGAGGAGAGGTCCCAGAGCTAGGACTGACATCGACCAGAGGAGCTCTCAGGGGGTGTGACAGGAGCCAGCGGAGGTGATGGATAAAATGTTGCTGATATGACAGTGATGGCTGGGTCCACTGCAGTGTTTTTGTATCTAAAGCCCAGTGTTCAAGGGCCAAGTTATGTCTTTCTTCAAGCTGATTGGTATATTGTGTAGCTATAATTCCTGTTTTATTGTTGAAAAATGCAAATACTGTAAATCAAATTTTGTTGCTTAATAGGATGCTTCACTAACAGCCAACGCAGACAATGGAAAGTATAGAAGCAGAGTAACGGTTTTCACCTATCAACATAGAAAGGTGAAATCAAGGTCTGTGCCTTAGCTAGCATACAGGATTACTCAAACATGCTTGAATAAAACAAAATGCAACTGTTTGTGATGAAGAAATGATTACATAGTAAGAAGAAATATTTTACATTGATCCTTGTGCAATAGCTGCTTAGTGCTAACTTCATGATGTTACTTTAGTCTGTAACTGTGACTAAAGGCTCTGAAGCCCAGTCCTTAGATGAACTGATGAGATGTGACAAGGCCGTGGGCAGGAGTCTGACCTGATACCTATCACACTCTATCAGCTGAAACAGTGTCAGCTAAGAGGCTATGTGTCCTAATGCGTGTCTAAAGAGGGAGAGGCAGGGCACAAAATACTCTTAGTTTCTTTAATTATTTTAAGTTTATAAGTTTAATTGTGTATTTAAAACATTTAATTACTAATGCAAGCAATAGCTGAAACCAGGATTGCAGGTGTGTCAAAAAGTACAAAAGTATTTGGTAACCGCAATTACTGCTCTTCTGTTAAACTAGCATCTGTAAATCAATTGTTGTACAAAATAGACTGCGTTGAGCTTTTTACATAACACAGCAATTTGTGTCTATTTTTTGTGGTGAATGGGACATTCAGTGCTTACTTTGTAACTATGACCCTCTGCACATTCAGTAGACTAGATTTGAGATAGGGGCCGTTTCAACAGTTTGTAGTGTTCATTATTTTGAATACAAATTTAAACGCTTTCTGCATTAACAAATGGCCTCAGAAAAAAGCACTTTCAATAGATTTCTGTCAACAGATGGATCAAAATAAAACACTGGAGCAAAATGACTATCAGTGACCTCTGATGGAAATACATTATTTATATTTTTGGCTACTTATTAAAGCCCGGATTATGGACATGTTGTATATAAACAGTACAATGAATATATTAACCATTTTATACTGTCATTATTAGACTATGTACCCAACAATATATGCTTATTAGCTGCATTGCTACACATCTGTAGGTTATGTAGGTCACATGTTTATAATTAGATGACAGAGAAACACATGCATGAAAACACATTGACTGCACACTCCATTTACCAGGATTAATATTTATAAGCCTCCATATTTGGAGAACAGATTTTGTTACATAAATCATTCGGATGAGAGGGAATTATTGTTCGCTTAATTCTGGTAAAATAAACATAGACCAAAATAGATTTAACAGCATTCAGTGGAAAATGTCTTAAATTTCTGTCTAGGGCAACACTATAACAATAAAGCCACAGTTTAGCTCAGTTGGTAGAGCGTGCGGTCCATATTCAGAGCTTGAAATGCTCATCCCATTATTGTGAGTTTGCATACTCCCGACAGTTTGCCGAATGTCACTCCCCGCCCTTCTCGCTGGTTTACTGTCACAATATTGTCCTATTAACAAGAGCCCAAAAATGATCTTATATCTTAAAAAATGTAATAACACAATATAATTGGTAAAATTAGTAAGATTAATATTGTTTGAAGTTGTAGCATGGGGATTCTTTTGACATAATGTTTGGAAATATATTGTGTTCGTACAACGACCATTCCTGCTTAAAGAAAATAATAAAGTTACAAACAATACCCATTTCACTAACCCACCAACATTAGATCAGAACAATTTCCACATAGCAACAATGTATCTGCTCTACATCCCTACAGGTGTGCATCAGTCCAGCTCTTCAGATTATAATTTTTCATATTATAAATAAATAATTCAGAGGCTGTCAGCGTGAGACGTGGCAGCTCTGTGGGGTAAAGAAGTAATTAACTGGGGAATAGATTAGTCTGATTGAAGTTAGTGAGTGACACATGAGCAGCCTATAAAACAGACTGGAAGAGATGAGGAAGAATGTTTTAATGATGACTTTGTGACATCTTCTCACTAGATACACTCACTCGAATACTTTCCCACCGCCTCTGGGCCTGGACTATAGCTGCCTTTAGAGATAAACTATCTATGGGAGATTTCACTTTCTCGAAGTGACTGGGAAAGCTGTCACGAGCATTTTCTGAAGTCAGCAAAGAGACTGCTTCATTTCTGCTTATACGAATTTATCTTTTTTCCTAGTACATGAGATTTTTGAAAGTTCTGCAAAGCTTCCGAATTAACATGCCAATTACATTTCATCGTATTCCCATTTGGAGTTGTGACTTCAGCTTATATGCCAGCAACTTTGGATGCAGGGCTGACACAGAGACACTCTCAAATTCACATCATTTTCTACTAGACCAACTGTTATCCATTATCATCATTCAACAGAGGGAGAAATTTGGAGAGAACCCACAATAACACAGTGAGGATTTGCAAACCCCACTTTCTGAAACTGTAGCCACCTGATAATTGAGACTATAAACTTAAAATATAAAAGAGGCAGGAGCACTAACCACTGCCCACCATGGACTATAATATAGCAAGTTATGAACGTACAACACGGTTCAAAATGGAGTTCTCCATGTGTCAATGCTTAGACCCATTATCTTTACTTTATAGATGCCCAAAGGTGGATTTAAGTCTGAAATACCAGTAGTCCATATTTTTCAGTAATTAGCTTTTGTGCAGAATTTAAATACATGGCACAGAGACAGAAACCCACTGGGAACTTGTCTGAATATGGATGGATTCGCCCGCCCCCTGTGAATCTCAGCTTTGTGCATAATGCTTAGCTGACACTATCCCAACACTATCCCACCTAAAGCTGTGACAGGCCATTTATTCTTGAGGCACATAGGCCTATCTCAGACAATAGAGACTGGAGACATATTCAGCAGCAGCACACCTGGTGACAATACATGCTTCCTCACAGCCTGCGTCAGCAGGAAAAGGGCTTATGCTTAGGGACTACATTTAGATGACATTTTCAAACATTAAAATCTATTAGAGTACGTTAAACGGTGTTGAAATGTTGCAAAGATCGGATACAGGCACAATTTTCTTTTAGTTTCTGACCTTTTCAAAAATGTATGACAGAAATGCATATTGATCTTAAAGAAGTTAACTTTTTGCTCAGAGTTTCAATACATGGTTGGGGGAAACAACACACACAAATGTTTTCTGACTTCTGAACCTTCCTACCACTGTATTGCATATGTCTGGAACAATCCCAGCCCTTCCCCAGTTAGCAATATGACTCAAGGATTTCACAAGGGTATAGTTCAGTAAACTATAAACTAAAGTCGTCATGCTTTGTACAAATGTATAGCAACAAATGTATGTGCTGTTTTCTTCTACGAGACCTTGCACCTCTGCTGTTGCCGCTGCTGTTGAGATGCTTGAGTCTTCCTCGGGGCAGTGCTGATAATGTACTTTGAACTGTTCGCTGTTCACTGAGGCATGAGAAATGATCACAGTGGGGCAGATGTGAGCATGTCGAAACAAGCGCGGGCTGCTTACAACATGGATGCAGAGGCACACAGGCGAGTCCAATCACTCATTTGCATGTATAGACATGTATAAGTAACATAACCTGTCCACCCTTATAGCACCATTTTGTCATATATAATGCACTGTTGTACCACGTGGCCACTTAACTCTGTGCATTTACAATCAATAGGTGTACAGCCAACTGCATGTTTACTCATTAGGAAAATTTTGTACAGAATTTTAATGAGGCAATTTAGTATTTAATTTACAACAATTCGTTCAGCTGCTATTTTAGGACATAATAGAGTCAGGGAGTCATTTTTTGTTGTCAGGTTTACAAACATTCTTGATTCCTGTAAGGCAAATGAGAAATATTGGTCTTCTTTTGATATGGACACTGGAGAATGGACAATATTTGCATACCTGGCACAGAGACATGATCAGACAACATTTCTTACTTTGTCAATCAGGGAGAAATCTGAGTGTCCACAACGGACTCATGGAAAATAATGTGTAGAATTGAAATAATTGCAGCAAAATTCAGTTGTGCCGGATTGTACTATTTTCAATATGTTTAATATTTTACAGAACATGGAGGTAAGTCAGACATTTTGCTAAGCATTTGGCGCAGCAACACTACATTTCTCTCAAATGTGCAAGGTCGCAGGGTAACAATTTTTCATGCCATATCTAAGCACATCAATTTTAGGGGCAATCTTTACCGCTGTGAAACTGTGTAAACTGTGTAAATGAACAACAAAAAGGACCAGTTAATGGCACCAGTGACACAATCAATCAAGGCCGATACATATGTATATTTTCAATAGAACGATTATAGAAAAGTATTTGATTGCCTTCAAGAATTGACATACAGCTTGAAATCACACAAAACACTAAAATATTTAGCTCATACCTACTACACAATGTTTTTCTAATATTAGAAGATTTTCAATTCGTTTATGTTAATTGGGAGTCATCTAGGTCATGGGAACTAAACTCTTAATTAGCCACTAAGATGAAAGAGGAAAATGCAGTACCCACTTCAGGCCAAATCCTGTGACTTTAGGCTTCCTGGATTATCTGTAAAAACACAGTTTCAATGTATAATGCAATCCCAATGAGCATTCTCATGAACAGTGCACCATGTCAGTATCACAGTTTTAGTCAATATGTCTACTATTGTCTCACACTGACAGGAAGTGTGGGTGTCAGCAAGAGCAGCATTGTGATACCAATACATCAAAGAAAACCATTGCTTTAACCAGACAGAAACCGCTTGTATATTGTATACATTTTTGCAGAGGTTGTGTGTATGTTTGTTCATGTAGATCTTCACAAACACATGCAGAAGTCATCCATCAGTCTGTCCTTTGTCCTTCACAGAAAAAACAGTATGCACAGCAATGCACACAACAGTGACTGCAAACACCAAAACATCATTACAAGCCCAGCTTTGTCCCCTTTAACACTGAGAGCAGACCATGGCTTATACCAGGGCTAATCTTTATATGGGCTAAGTGTGGCCCAATAATTGTGAACACTAAACTACAGTGCTCTGAATCAGGAAGCATTGACCATATCCTGTAAACACCCAGACAAAGACTGAGAATATTTTTATTCAGGGGTAAATTCTCTGTCCAATTAGCCACAAAGCACTTGAGGATGCAGTTGGTATGCAATTACAGTGCACAGAGAATCATGGGTCCAAAGTTGGAGAGTATTTTGGAACCACACAAAAACTAAATCTTGTATCTATGGCCCGTTACCTTTGCTAAAATGCGAAATACCAATTTTTACTTTCTGTATACAATAAATAAATATATAGAAAAGAAGAATCAGCAGATGTTAAAGAGCATGATATATGGTTTTAGGTAGGGTGTTACTTCTTAGGCTAAAACCGAAAATGTAAAACCATTATATACTAAGGTGCTGTTACTGTCTGGCTCTGCTCCTCAAAGAGACTTTAAAATCTCCACGTCCTTTAGTGACTGAGCAGCGTGTCCTCTGTGTGCTGAGGTTTGCAGCCCATCACTTTATTATATAACCGTCTTTGGGGACTGTTCCTTCAGGCTGCATTTATAAACACTCTGATACTGGGGTAAACTCAGGAAAGAGGGCTCTTGGTCCAGCTTTGAGAGAAAAATTTTAAACACTTTTTGGTCTTGAAGTGGTGAGATGCCAGATGCTTATGGTGTCATTAGGACTGAGTGCTTTCTGCCAGATGGGAGAGTGGAACCTGTCTGTGATAGCCGGCCAAACGCAAAGTCACAAAACCTCAAAAGGGCTGTCAATCTAGAAAGAGGCAACTAAATTGTAGATTACTCTTCATTCCATAACATGAATCATTTTTGTGGGCTTCTCTGGTTATATTTCTTAGATATAGTAGCTTGTTATTTATAAACAATTGGGACTGAGTAGATTTAATAAAACAAAGCCCTTGAATATTATAATAGTCTGCTGCTTTTTTATTGTTTCTGTGGTGTTATCAATGGTAGAGTAGCAATGGCATTATCCCTAATAAACACAAAGACACACAATTTCAGTTGTAACAAAATTCAACCACATACGGTATGTGCAGTCCATTAGGTTTGCAGCATCTCATACTGTTAACGCAATAAGACCAAACAGGTTACATTCTATAGAATATATTCTAAAACAAAGCCAATCTTGCAACAATGGAATTTATTCTATTCAAATTTCATTGATTTTGCCTTTCCTCCCACACTTGGACCCAGCCATGTAGAAAATATTTTCTGAGAACAAGAAATGCAAAAACAAACAAATACTAACACACACTGTGCTGTTGGGTCGTTCTCAAAATAGCATTTCTAATTAGTTAGCTTCAATCGCTGCATTTGTTTCTACATCAGCACACCGCGGTTTTCCACTGCTATCATGCAAAACCAATCACTTTGATTATTCACAGAAATCTAGGCCATGTCTAATCAACAGACAGTCCAGCTATGATTGGATCGTTATTTTAACCACTGCTGGATGTAGCGACACATCTAAAGTGCAGATAAGAGACTTCATGCTTCCATGAAAGGCACCATCTCAGTCCATTGGTATCTGTCAGTATCAGTCTATTAATGTTCGGGACAGCCACACTCCAGCTGCCAGCTCTTTGGTTTTCTCTGACAGTTTCCATTCAGCTTGATATCGCAAATCATGTACCTCCTCTCCTCTGTCTGTAAGCTCAACTGTCAGAAACATCTCTTTGTCCAAAATCATCGAGGCCAACGCCAGGTCCAAAATCTGTCTGTCTCTGGGCCTCCCTGGAGAGGAGCGGGACACGCCCCTCCGAGTCACTGGAACTCTTTTCACAACCCCTTTAGGTTTAGCTTCCTCCTGTTCCTTTTTTACCTCTGTCACGTTAATGTCCTTTGATGATGTAGATGTAGTAGAACTCTCATTGGCCAAATCCAAGCTGACAGACGATAAGGAGTCCTCTGATTGGTCGCAGTCCTTTTGGTAGACCAGTTTCCTGTTACTTCTGTCCAGTCTGTTGAGTGACAAACATGGAGGCCAACGGACGGACAGACATCTTGTGACTGCCAGCCATAATTCCTGAGGCCTAAACAAACCTGATCTTGAAGGCTGAATCTTCTCACAAACTGTTTCCTCTTTCTGTAAATGTGAGCATCCGGCGTCCACTTCCGACCCTACCAGTTCTGGGACAGCATCTCCACTGCTTGACCTGTTTGGTGATGGTTGATTTTGGACAATGCTCTTTGACTCCAGTTGTTGGTCCTCTTCAAAGCTAAAAGAGATGTTGAAAGCCTCGCTCCTCTTCATCCGACATTGTTCCACCACGTCAGAACCAGAGGATGAATTTTCCGATGAACTTCCATGTTCTGGAGAATTCCCCAAATCCTCATCATCTGATTGTAATGCTTGCTTTTCATCTGAGTCACTGGAGCTGCTTGCCCTCTGGCCTTTCTTCATACTTCCAATGCTAGTTTCCTACATGCACTATAGGAACCTAAACCCACGAAACCCAAAGCCGTAGCTTCACAAACATGGCCGGTCCAGACATAGTGCATGCTCTGAATGGCACAGCTAGAGCAATGGGCAGTGATGATGGGGCTGTGATGTCATGTGCCCGCATGCACACATAAACAAACCCTGCATGGCGCCGATGTGTTCACGCTCCAGTCGAGTCAGTGGTGACTTGCCTGGAAGGGAAGTGATGTCACAACACATGATGTCATACCTCGCCACTAACAGAGTCAGTGATTCTGCAATATAGCTCACATCAGACAAGACCCTCAAATCTGACCTAGATGTGCACAACAGGAGCCTTAATGTGAGGTGTGTGTTGTGTTGTAATAATGTGCATAAGGTGAACTAAGCAACTGGTGAGAGGTCAAAGAAATATAAAGAAGCAAAACTTTAATTCAGACCTAGCATTTTTGAAAATGAAGTTGTAAATATAGTGAACTTTGTTGATCCCTGGAAATAGGTTCTCTGCTTTTGACCCATCCTTCACTGCTGCATGGTGCAACCTGTCAGTAGTAAGCAGCACCCGGGACCCTTCTCCAGATACTGTATAGGCCAGGATCTTGGTCAGGATGTACCAAGATGGATTAGTTTAATATGGATTTTTTTTTAAGTCTATGTGAAAAAATGAATGGAATTTACTTCCGGAACCAGAGGGGGGATGGCACTGTTGAGGGAGCACTGTAAAACAAAAGAATAATATATTTTCCTTTAATACATCTCCACTAACCAACTGCGTATGATACACCGTGCATATGTAGGTACAAATTAGGTAAACCCAACAGAGATTTGACTCAATACTTTATGTTGTGAAAGTATACATTGGGTGGGTGCAGTCCGTGGGGATAGTGTGAGTTTGTCTTGTTCTCAGCTCATTTCTGCTCCACGTAGTCAGTGAATGTGAGGTCACTCTGCTCTCTCCCCCAGCGATGCCATTTATGGGCACAGCAGCTGCACAGAGACACACACGTCTTTTTAGTTTGTTCTTTCTTACATCATCTCAGGCCAAAAGGACACCGACTGCTACACTCTGCAGGCTGCACGAGCTTGTGACACATAAAGAGATCCACGTGTAATACAGTGGACACTATGTGTCTCCACACAGGGGGATCTCACAGCAGTGAATGAACAAAACATATCCCTCTAATCTGCCAGAACAAATTAACTACTGCATGGAAACAGATGTTCACTAACAACTGAGCATGCATTTTGATGTATACTGTAAGATAAGCATAGTCAATCACTGAATGTATTTGAACTGTAAATTGGTTCTCTATTTTATTGAATCCTAAAATAGAAAAACATAAATACATTTTGAAATTTCTATATAACAGGATGGTTGACATTTCAGTTCCTGCTGCCACCATTTTATCTTTCCGTTGTCTCTTTGTGCAAGACACTTCAGCCATATTGCTACTAGGCCAACTGTGGCTACAGACAGAGATTATGACAACCAATGTGGGACTGCAAATAAATAGTAGTTAAAGGTGTAGCCTGTAACTTACTAAAAACAAAACATTTTAGAAAAATGAAAATGCCTTATCTGACCCTGTTCTATGGTGTAAGGTAAAAAATGTGTAATAAGAAATACAGAAAAACTACAGGGACAGACTGTCCATTTAAGAATTACCCTTTGAAAATTGTATTATTTTGGGAAACTTACAGACTATGCCTTTAAAATAATAGGCCAATGGTATTCTCATGTGTATACATCCCTGCAGTAGGCTGGAAAGCATGTAATTCACTTTAACAATTATGGAATTGTAATAACCACTATAAACATATTACATTATATCAAGAATAGCACAACCATTAATACTGTATATTCAATTTCCTAAAAGCTATCAAGTTGATGCTTGTTGGCTTCTGATAAATGCACTATGAATGAAGACCTGACCGATGCAACAGTGGCTATATCTAATTAAATGATGCAGTTAAGATGAGGACATAACTTGGTGAGCCACATTGCCACAACTTTATAATGTCCTTTGGCAGACTAATACAGATCTTTGGCTGTACACTGTGGTGAGAGTTAAGTTTTCTGCAGTGCCTCAAGTGCAAATCACTGCTGTCTTCCAATATAGTACAACCATTGTGAATAATGCATTAAGTTATTGCTGTTAGTAAGAGAGAAGATGCTAACGCTATATAGCCAAGGTCTGCTTGAAGCTACCAGTTGTATCTTTTAACATAGAGAATATTGCTAATTCTTTTGATGATACACCTATAATTTGAAACACAGCAATAGCATTTGTTTAAGAGTACACCTATTGCAGCTACTATGGGCCTTAGGCAGAGTTGACCCAGAGAAAGAAACAGACAACTATTCACTTGTTGTTGACCGTTCTTCTCAAGTATTTTAAGGATGGAAACAAGTGTAAAAAAAAAAAAAAAAAGCTAAAAGTTGAAGAAGGAAATACGAGCAAGCTGCAATGAAAATTTGATAGAAGATATGAAAAGGACAGCAAGGTAAAAGGTTTTCCTGTTGGAGCTATTTTGGAAAGCGTTCACATTTATTATTCACACTACTAAGCCCGGGGAAGAGTACACAGGCCATTAAGTCAGCCAGGATGCACTGAACCTCAATAAAATGTCTTTCATCAAGAGCAGGTGAATATATAAGCATTTTGTTACCGTTGCTCAGAGAAGCCACAAGTGGGCGCACTGGTCCCCTCACACTTTTAGGCACGGGAGATGAACCACTGGCAGGAACAAATGCATTTAACGCGACTTGTGATTGGTTGAGTGTTTTGTGTTCTTTTGTGAACGCGTTTCTGATTGGGCAGCTCTGAAGAGGCGGAGTCCGCGCTGGGGTTTCATTGATATAGCCTACAGCTGGTGGCTTCAGACTATACGCTTGCCACACGGAGTGAGAGAAAGGACTGCGAAAGTGACGGAGGTTTCATGTAGGGGCTTTCATTGAAGGATAGAAGGCAGGTTTGTTCGTTTTGAAGTGTGGCACACCAAAGAAATAGACATAGCCAAAATGCTCTGCCACGTTACGCGCCCGGATTCAGTGGTGATGGAAGTGGAAGTTGATGCGAAGGCGAATGGGGAAGACTGTCTCAATAAGGTAAGCTATCCATGAATCATCTCATTTTGTCATTTTATTGCAGCTCCTCGTGCGAAGCATGCTATAAATCTGCTACATTGTGTCTAAAATTTGCAAAGACGTTTAATAATCTGACCTCAAACTTTAAGTCTTATGTCCAGAGTTAGGCTATTTCCAGATCCTTTAATTAAGAAGCCATAAAGCTGTCCTTTGCTAATTGTACATTTATAGCTTCCATTACATGTCATATATTTCGGTTGTCACCGTACGGAAAATCGTTAAACCTATTCATTAAACCTGCGCGTAATTCTGATTCGTTTGCACGTGGGAACAAAATGTCGTTTTGCACGAGCTCTTGTCGGCTTACAATCGCTTCTAAGTGCAACAAAAGTGCTTCTTCATCATCTGACATAGTTTTGACTCATGGGGGAATAGCCACCATTCTCTACCTGCTCGGCTTAGTCATAGGCAGATTGCTTTCAGAGGTTACTCTAGTTCAATCTTCCTTCTTACTTTAATGAGTGTGAGAGGAAAACGTGCGCACGAGCAGGGTACTATTGCAACTTCCCATTCGTGGTCTTTTGCCAAGAGTTGTTTATACACCCCGCCGCTTAACTGTAAGTAGCTATTTTATATGCATGGCGCGTTCCCAAACTTGCCTTCCTTCCTCGGGAATGAATGAGTTTTATCCCGGGGTTCCCGCAGACGTTCAGCGGCAGCACTTACGTAATAAGCCCATAGTCGGTGGTGTCGAGGGGGCGTGAGAGAGACGAACCCCTCTACCCCCAATGCAGGCTCAAGTCCGCTCCAATGGGAGGTTATTGACGGGGCTCTATCAGCATGTGAACTGGACTAAAAGGGGGGAATCCAATAGTACAAAGTGCTTTAGACTGGTCTGACCCCCCCACAACTAAAGATCTTGTGCATACATTCACTAAGGTCAATGGCACTGGTTTGCACTTAATGTAATGTAGCCTAGACTCTAGCAATTATGGACTCGCAGGCCACCTTACTAGATAGACACGTTGAAAGACCGCTGTAGTTACCGACGCCAGAGGCGGACGGTTATGTAATCGTCACCTTTAGTTTGCGTGTTTGCGTGCGTGCGTGCGAGTTTGTTAGCAGGATTACGCAAAAACTACCGCACGGATTTGGATGTAACTTTCAGGGAAGGTCAGCACTAGTTTGAGAAAGAAGTGATTAAAATTGGGTACATCTGCGATGAATATTAATTAAATTATTAATTAATTAAGCTTAAACCTGAGAATGCAATAACTCCAAAAGTTATTGCCAGATCTTTTTCCAACTTTCTGGACAGTTACATATAATCAAGACACTTACATATGTTGACTTTTGTACTTCTATGACAAATAATAATTAATTAAATAATTATAATTACTTGGAGCAATTTGATTGAGTCATTAATCCT
>JAVQKG010023921.1:0-11222 GCA_036025885.1 Hypseleotris bucephala
ACCTGAGGACTTCTGGATAGAGGACACTAACAGATTAAGAAGAGTTTTTATCTTAAATGCAAAATCTATATATTTTTGTCCTTTTTTGGCCTAATTACTGCTCTGTGTTGGCTGTTCTCTGCAAATGTCATGCTTTAGAGTCTGTATACTCCAGTTAACGATCATTCGATTACTAAATTAGTTGACAATTATTTCAATAAATGATTAATCACGATTAATGCAATAAGTTGTTTCAGCCCTAGTCCTCAATGGTATAAAATCCACATGACTGCCTTCCCATTCAGTCCCATAGTATTGGCTAAAGGCTGGTATTTATTTATATCCAGCCTTTGGACAAATCTGATCTTCAGTTTGTACAGCGTTGAGCTCAGAGCGATCCGTCATGTGTCTTTGAAGCGATTGGCTTCTTTACCTCTGCAGCCATATTTCAATAAGACACTGGCTGTCTGCCTTTTTAATACAGAGAATTAACACTATAGTCTCGGGACACTAAATAACTGCCCCATCACAGCGAGTGGACAGAGGAGAATAGGGGTGTGACCAAATATCGATATTCTGATATATTGTCATATCAATATTGCAGGCTGCTGTTTTGATATATCTGGGCGTGGGTAAGCGCTGGTTCGAATCCCCACCCGAGCGTATACTGTCATTGTGTCCCTTGGCAAGACACTTAATCCACATTGCCTCTGATTGAATGTGGTTGTTTCACTGGTGTTTGGTGGTGGTTGGAGAGTTGGTGTAGCCGCAGACTGGCAGCCACACCTCTGTCAGTGTGCCCCAGGGCAGCTGTGGCTAAACAAGTAGCTTACCACCACCGAGTATGACTGCCGAGTGAATGAATAATGCAATCGTCTTTATTATTATTATAATATTTGAATTAGTTTTGCTCCTTTAACAAAGTAGAATTGTTTATGAGATACAAATGAAGTATTCACCGTTCAAACTACTAAATAAACTGTATGACATAAAAAAGATCTGTCCATTAGGATGTATTTTAAAAGTCTAATAGTTTCTTTACAAACAGTGATATAACATATAGTAGGTAATCATGTGCAATATATCGATTATCGCAGTATCGCCATATCGTTATATTATCGGTATCGTTAGCTATGTATTGTATTGAATCATGAGGTACCCTGTGATTCCCAGCCATAGAGGAGCAGTCCCTATAGTACCTTTGGGATTGAATTGGACACTGAATATCGTCCAAAGTGTCTGCACAAATAAACACAAACCACTCAAGCTTCATTCTCCGCTCGGGCTGACATGGAATCAATCTGAGTTTACTGCAGAGATTTGAGGCACTTTAGTCAGAATAGGAGCCAGTGGACCATTTACTGTATACAACTGTAGCCCACAATATAATGGCAAGTTGATTCATTTTGTTCAAGTATTGACTCATTATTACAGTCTAAACCAATGCATATCAAATATGTCACTCCAAGAACCAGTTTAGAAAATCTTTAGCAACTAGGACTTAAGTAATATTTGAACCAGTGTAAATAATTTGGAACAAAACTAGGACGAAAGAGTGTGAACTGGGTCTAATATAGGATAAACCACGACTAAACAAGATGTAGTAAGAACAGCAAATAAAGTCCAGTGTCTGAACCATGTCTAAATTAGGTCTACAACAACACTAAACCAACCAGGATAACTAGAAACAAGTAGACTTAGGTTCTAAATCAAAACGGTTAGGATATAGGGCACAGACTGGGTGGGCACTAGCATAAAACAGGACCTACAGGAAGTTAATGCTTTATTTATTGAACCACCATCCAGTTGATTCAGATGGTAATTTTAGATTCACTGCAAAAACTATTGTTTGTGTGAAAATCAGACAAAACACTGAAGCAACAAAATACATTTCAACATAACTTTCCTGTTGTCTTTAAGTTATATAGCTATTTTAATACTGACTCCTTATGTGGCTTGGAGGAGAACCTATCCGATCTATACAAAAACTAGATTTCTCTTAGACTATTAACTTCAATAGTGCCTGTAAAAAATAGGAACTGATGGTAGGAAACAGCAGCCAATCTCCAAGAACTCAATAATCCTAAATTGGATGAAGTCTTAACTTGGCCTCTTCGTTTCAATACATTTTCCAGACTTTTTTGAATGGTGGGTTTTACTGGAGGTTTGGGCCCATTTCTGAAATCTGTTTTGAGGTTTGTTTAGTGACTCTTCAAAAGCTCTTCTGGAGGAGCCTAAGAAGTGCTCTGTGAATATTTCATGTGTTGGTTTCTCTCAGAGTTTCAGTGCAATGCAATGTCTGGACTTCTTTTTATAGTTGTTATGTAATTAGGAAGACCATTTTTTTCAGATCACCTAATCGAGACAGAGGTGGCATACGTGATTTTATTATAGTAGGGTTTATGACCACGCAACTTTGCAACAAGTCTTCTAACATGTCTATTAATTTTATTATAATCATATTAATAATCATAATAAGTTTGCAAAGCATACCCATGACAGGAGATCCTCCACTACCCACTAAACGCTGATTGGTTTGTCAAAGTGCTAAGTCCAGCAAAGTATTTAAACCTGATATCCTTCCATTCAGTGAACCACAAAGGCTCTAGAGGGGCTTAGATTTACATTTAGAAATTGGAAAACTAACAAGTATAGACGCTGACACAGACAAATGACTAAACTAAATTTAGTACCTTATACAGACTTAAATTGCCAGGACCCTCCATTTGACATATATGCAATTTCATTGTACACACTGTATGCGTTTTACAGAGTCGGTTCACATATTAACTTCAATGGAAGTTAAAACTTTGGCCAAACTTTTTAGATTGTGAATCTCAAAGAATACTTCTGAGCGGTAAACCAATAATGTGATGTCCAAGTCCTTTGATAAATTGTCTTGTATGTGTTATGTTTGCAAAAGTAAATATTGACTAGAGCAAACCTAATTCTATCATGACACTAAGAAGAGCGAGAAGTCAAATATGCAGTTTGTACAGTTTGTCTAGACCTTTTTTACTCTCCCTGACCTCAGCTCCTCCTTCGAGCCCCATTGTGTTACTTGTCTACATCACTACATCACCAGGAAGCATCCATTCACTTCAGGAGAGAGACACTCACATCGGACTACAACTTTTCCCACAACATCATTACCTCACACGCCACACTCTCGCTTCTTACCTTGCATCCAAACATAAGAGAAATGGTGTTGTTGGTGCATGCTACTTTGCAGTGGCACAACATGTGGCTAACGTTAGCTGAGGCAGGTCCCGCGCTGCAGGGGGGGCATCCTATCTGTCACACAAATGTAAACATAGCGACCAGGGCAGCTTCATGCTATAGCAGGCTACAGCTGAGAACTCCTTCTTCCATCCATATCCATGCTACTCTCACCCCACTCTCCCTCCTCTACCCCCGAGAGTCTTCCTCTTGCCCCCCCTCCACCCTCCCGGTCCTCAGCTGTGGCAGGCCAGCGTCGGCTCCTTCTCCACCACTATTCTCCTCTTCATCATCATAGTCTTCCTCAGTAGTACTGTGGTCCTCAACATCCTCATTGGTTTAGGTCTACATGGTTCAAAGTGGTAGCAGGGCAGTCAGTGTAGTGCCTATAGCCAGTGCCTTTCTGTGTATGTGCTTGTGTGTTCATTCGCGCTTCCCTCGTTCACTCTCTCGCTCCCTTCTCTGTGCGCTCCACTGCTTCCTCCCAGCCCGCCTCTCTCTCCCAAACACACAGTGATCAATGGCAGCGCAGTCACATCGACGAATTTTATATCATACACAAGCAGCTGACAATGGGACTAGGCCCAAATGTAAATGCAGAATGTCACTAATGGAAGATTATGGTAATGGAAAGACACGGTTTCTCAGTCTATCCCACCAATGACTATATCACCTGCATCTAAACATCTTTTACTGAATTGGAAAAGTAAAATCTAGTAACTCAACTCTATATTTTAGTTAAGTTCTACATATTTAATTCAGCACTATGTCTCATATCAGCCGGGCGCAGTGGGTAGGCATTCGCCATGCAGCCAGAGGGTCGCCGGTTTGAATCCCCAACGGAGCGCATATTGTCGTTGTGTCCCTGGGCAAGACACTTATACAGTAACCTACACGGTCTATAGTAAAAAAAACACTCCCACAGAGGCATAGTTGCCAGTCTGCGCCTCCACACAACCACCAAACATCAATCATACACATTCATTCATTCATCAAGTGTACTGCCCATGGACACACTGACAATATGCGATAGGGCAGGGATTTGCACCAGCTACCCGGTGCCACTGCCACTCCATGTTCTAGAATGGAGCAAAAGTTAAAGCAAGAAGATAAGAAATATATTGTGCCCAAAATATTGAAATTGTTGAAAATGTGAAAAACTACAGTCAGAAATGCGGACGACTTGGGCAATCGAATTTTGTCATTTTCCGAGTTGATTCAGATGGTGTGTATTTGAACTCTGGGATCTGTGGCTCTCTGGGGGGACTTAAAGGATCTTGGGTGTATAGAGGAAGTGGATATGACGGCTAACGGCTGTGATGCTAACGGTTGTGACGCTAGCGGCTAACTGCCATCTGGACACAAACCGGGTCCAAACACAGCATCAGCTCAGCGTGGCCTCGGTCTCAGTGCCTCCAAGGAAAACAAACAACTCAGCAGGACGCCCCACGAGAACACAATTCATTCACAAAAGGAGAAGTATGGCAAGGTGAGGGTCAATGCATTTAAGCTACATAAAATTAGGGGTGTGTGATAAGGCAATAGAAACTGAATCGTAATATGAAGTTATGATGGAAAGATTGTTGAATCGTGAAACACTGCATTTATTTATGTTCTGCTCTTCACTGTCATTTTTACTCTAACAATGCTAGTGTACATAAAAAAGGAAAATAAATAGTATTAAGTAGCCTATTATATTGATCACTGGATTTGGTTTACAATGAATTCGTAGTAAAAAATGTTTTTATCAAAAGTTAACTAAAAACCGTGATGAAATTAAAATCGTAATCTTGGCTTAATAAAAATTGTAATATTATATTTTTACCATATCGGCAACCCCTACATAAAATACGTCTAAAATGATGAACTGGGAATAACTTTGGTTACTTTTCATGGAGTCGCAGGGGTGAAAATGTAATGTATGTCTGCCATGGATTCAGTGCATCTTTTTTCAATTATTTGATATAGTGGTGGCAGGAATCTACCAGCAATTAGGATTTACCAGTTATCCCAACACATGCATGTCTGTGGGAAGAACTCACAGTAGCACAGGGAGTACATGCAGACTCCACACAGAGAAAGATCATAGACAAAGAATTAACACCCCTATAAAAAAAGAAAATGCCACAGAAAACTACATTTGACTGCCTTAGGAGCTTTGAAAAAATCTATTCAAATCACTAAAATATTTATATGCAGTATACTGTAGCTGAGTACAGTAAAAGATCTACTTCCACATTCACTTCACGCTATATCTTCAACAAGCTGAATACATATGACACATATGATCAGTATAATCAGAAAGCAGAGAAATAGCAAATTATCGCTATAGCTACATGGTGACCAAATGTCCCACTTTCTGCACAGCATTTTCAGCTCAAATCCAGTGTCCCACTGGCTGTGTCCCATATTTTGACTCATACCAGTACTGGTTTTATTAAATAATTTCTTATTATTTGGTCACACTTTATTTTACATTATCCCTTAACTACATTGTATTTACGTCATTAAGTACAATGTGTAACAAACTGTAATAACATGTAACTACATTGTACATAGATAATTGTTAGGATTAGGGTTAAGATGGGGGTTAGTTACAATGTAGTGTACAATGTTTATTGTTAATATCAGATTAGAAATATACTCTAAGCTAGCAACAACCTACTTCTTAAAATGCCAAAGCTGTAGACATGAATGACAAAATACAGTTACACTCATGTAGTCTGGCCAGCCGTGACTAACTCTTTTCCTGTTCTATAGAAGATGTTTGGTTGATCTCTAATTGACTGCATTCAATTTCAAGGACTTAGTTTATAGATGTATAGTAAACATTGATTGGTCTGTCCACAAAAATAGGTGAGAAATTTTTCAGTATGTGCAAGAGGCCAGACCCCACATTTGAACAACTATACATAGCAATTATATCATGCTAAGTTTTGAATAGCTATATCACAACACACAAAGCACTTTCGTTAAAGAAAACATTACAGCGAAGGCAGCTTCTAATTCTCTCACCAGATTAAAGCTAACATTATCTTGGAGTTTAGCATTATGCAAAAATTTTGGACTCCAGCAGCTAAAGCCAGTAGGTTGGATTTTGCAGCATAACTTGGATCAAAGATACACAGGTAGCAGCCAGTAGACCAGTAGAGTATGATGCAGGTAGACAGGGCTTATAAATAATGTAACACGTTATTCTGAGCACAGCGAGACGTGATCCTCCAAAAAAACTGCTTATGAAGAAGAGGATTATATACAGTATATTTGTGTGGGCAATATTACGTAGACGTAGTCATGATTAATTCAACACGCAGCATTATCTGGCACTGGCTGTATCCGGTAACATGGTGCAATAGGAGAAAAACAATGATTTCTGGGGTGTCAGTGTGAGACTTGGCCACACAAAAGTTAAATTAAAGGTGTAGTCTGTAACTTTCCTAAAATAAAAAGAAGTTCAAAATTGAAAAATGCTTAAAACTGACTAGCTGACCCAGTTATATGATATAAAGTACAGTGCCTGTAACCAGTTGAGCCCAGGGGAGGGACTAAAAGGAGACTCAAATATTATTGGTCAAAGTAGTACCCTGCCAACTGTAAATTGATGTTGTTGTAGAGGCCAGCGGAGGGATTAAAATAAATTATGAAATATGACAGATTACTTACTTTACATCATAGGACAGGGTCAGATAAAGCATTAATTTTATTTCTAAACTTTTTTTTATTTTATTTTAGGAAAGTTACAGACTACACCTTTAAGACTGGATTTTTTGGCTGAAACGTTTTAAACTTTTTGTACTAGCATTATCTGAGGTTGTTTATCATGTTTTTTTAGATGTGTCAGTTTTGCCTTATGCTTATGGGTGACTGGGGGTCTAGCAACTATGGGCCTTGGGTGGAGTACAACCTGGCCAATGTTAGTTCCTGTAATTGTAGGGTATAGACGTTCACAGACAAGTATTCGTTCAAAATAGTCCATTTAGATTGACCAGTTCTACTAAAATGTCTAATGAGAAGAAGCTACTCAGAGAAAACCCACTGTAACACGGGGAGGACATGCCGACTCCCAAAAAATTGCAGTCAGCTGGCCCAAAGATTAGACTCATAACCTCTTATCAAACTTTTCCCAAGTGCTACTTCAGAAAATATTTGACTTTCTACTATTTTATTGCATTCAAATGAGCAGAAATCAGAATTAATCTAGATACTAAACCTAAGAAGTACTGTAAATAGGGACAACATAAGGACTACCGGGCCAAAACTGTGGTCCAAATATCAAGACAACCCACAAGAACTAGACACAAGGACTAGCAACTATGGACCTTAGGTGGGGTACAACCTGGCCAATGTAAGTTACTGTAAAGTAAACACTTTGAGTACAATGGATATACATATAAGGGGTACAAGCAAAGACATAAAACATTACTACAGAAAGACCATTTGGCATCACATGTGCAAGTCCAATTAAGAGAGCCTGTCTACATAAATGCTTCTAATTATGTCTTAACAAGGGCTCAGCTACATGCTAACATCTGTATACCACCACTAGCAGCTCCAATGTTTAAATAAAACATTGCATAAATCTAAAGATAGCCCTAACGTCACTTAACAAGCATCACGCAGCAAATTACTGAGATAAAAACAGAGGGAAACATGGTGTGAAGGAGCGAGAGAGCGAAGAAAGCAGCAGAATGCTAGCTCACAAGCCCAAAGAGGATCGCTGCATGTGAACATTAGTAGGTCAGCCAGCACTACAACTGTGTCACAGGGTACTGCTGCTGCACGGGCAATACACACCAGGCACTTTGATGAATTTAGGGTTATTTTTACTTATTGTTACTGTTCTTGTTTTGGTAGCAATTTACCTTTTAGCTCAGTAATAGCAGTAATTGAAAAATGCAGGTAACTGATAGGTTAAAGGTCATATTCTGTAAATTCAACTTATTTGAGCTTTTAATGATTGGTTTCTACCTCAGACACACCTGAAAACAGACAGACCCATGATGTAAACTTGACGTGCTCCAGCCTACTCCTGCACTGTCAACAAACACAGAGAATCCTTGTTGCCAACTTGTCACCACCATTTAACAACATATTTGATTGGAGAAAATGTGTAGTGTGTCTATTAAGGCTTTGTTTTCAAACCCAAGTAAAAAGTGGTGGGAGTGTATTTTGGAAGCCAAAACCAGCACAAATGGTTTGTCTTGAAACAGAAACAGGTGAGACAGGTGTATGTACAGATCGTTTCTCACTGAGTCCAAGTGTGAGCTTCACAAAACATATTGTATTAGTTAAATATTGTGTGTTTAATGTGGCTATACATAATAAAGGAACCTGATGTATCCATAAAAGAAATGTACAAAAAAAGTGTAATTTGGATCTTTAAGAACTGGATTTGTCTTTTTTAGACCAATGTTACTAAGCTGTAATTTAAACTAAACAATTTTCTTTGCCTCCAGTTCATTGTTTTTGTACTGTAACAATAACTACTTTATGCTGCATGTTCATGTGCCAGGAATGGAGCTAATGCATTTCAAAATGAGGTTGCAAGGTCAGCATAATATAGAAATGTATTCATGATTAATTCAACAAGGACCACATTAGGGATAATACTGATAACATTAAAATCAGATCTGCTGGAGTTTCGTTTTGCATTTGTTTGTTACTGTTAGCGTAACTACTACTACCCCTACTAACTAAATGTCAATAATGTGGCAAGGAGAAAACACTTTAGTTCTCTCACGTTTATCAAGGAGGGTGTGACTTTGATCCTATGGGCCAACCAACTATGATTTCTCTGGGTGGAGTCTGCATGTCCTCCACGTGTTACTAAGGGTTCTCTCTGGCCTCATCAAATCACACAAAGACTTACATGTCAATCTGTGACTCTAAATTACTCTGGACTGAATTACTCTGTCTGTCTGTGTGTCATCCCTAGCGATTTGCCATAACTGGTGTACCCCGCTTAAGGCCCATAGTTACTGGAATAAGATCCAATCATCTAGGTAATGTGAGAAGTGGTAGAACCTGGATGAATTGATGTGAATTATAGTATAAATATAAAGTATTTTTGGCTCATTGGATACAGCATTTACCTCTGAACTAAATAAGCAATTGTTACCCCATATCTGACCTTTCCTGGAAAATTTAAACCATCAAAAACCAATGCAGCCAAAACATAACCTCCTAGAACATATGGGCACATAGTTCTTAGCTGTTACCTCAAGTAGCCTGCAGCCCTCTGTCCTCTGCTACACATTTCTTCCACATAGTAACCACTCATAAAGAGCCACATATATCACCATTAAGCTGCATAAGTCACATGGTCAGTGTTCACCAGCTGTGTTCACTTCTGCACGAGTGGACCTGACTCAAACTGGTCTAAACACGGGCTTCCCTCACCACTGACGAACTGCTAAATGCGACTACTGATGTTAAATACAAGAGCAAAAAAAAAAAGGTATGTAACGTAGTAAGATTAAACTATAAAATATAATGTATGTCTTCAATTGGTGCCAAGTTTGTAGAGACACACAGTCACAAGTCCAGCTGTTATTAGCATAATTATAGTGCCCCTTTGTGGCAGGATACCCACAACACACTTATTTCAATCAGTATCTACTAACTAGAAAGCACACAGACCTCCACCAAGGCAGCTCATATCCAGAAATTTTGTTTAATCAACTGGACTGGTCTTTTTGTGATTTCTGACCTTCCATGAAAATTTAATTGAAATTGTTGCAGTATTTTTTGAGTAAAGTTGCCAATTTTATCATTTGTTCTGCTGGAAATCAAACTAGTAATATCAGGAGCAGAAATTAATATGGCTCCCCAGGAAGATGTGATATTATATAAACTTTGAAATATTGACAAGTGGCATAGAGCAACCACCAAAGCACTTAAACTTAGTGGGAAGATTATCGGTCTCATACATGCAGGTGTCCTAACTAAAACTGCTATATTCTATGAAGTATAGTAATGTAGATAATGCATCAAGTCAGAATTACATGTTTATGTTTTATAGTATTTCTTTGAACTACTGTATGCAACAAACTACACTGACAACTACCTTTTCTCACTCTAGGGTTCCCCATAACTTTGACTGTTGAGAGGGTTAGGTCATCCAAAATATTATTCTACAAAAAAATCTCCCAATGGACTACACAACCTAGAACAAAAATTCAACACAACTGTAGTTTGTAGTCTGCTTAAATGTTTATTAATTAGCTGATTAGTTTATGCCTAAAAAATTTAACCTTTTCACAATGAGATTTTGAATTTGGGGTTTTCTTACGACAAATAAACGCCTGTAATATCTCGCTTTGCATGTATTGAGTCTATATCATACATTAGTTTCACCCTTTAAGTTTTACTGAAATTAATAAACTTTTGCACAATATTCTAATTTTTCAAGATTCACCTGTATTCTTCCTGTAAAGTCAAAGTTGAAGAAGGTTTAAATCAGTCATCTGGACTTGGGTTTTGAGTTGAATGATGACTGATTTAAACCTTCTTCAACTTTGATTTGACTACCTGGATAAAAGAATGAACCTTCACAGAAAAGTTCCTGTAAAGTGTTTATATGGGCTGAGATTTTGGGCTGAGACTTAGTACAAGTACAAGTAGAGGAGCTTACAGGAAAAAAGGTTGAGAACCACACACTTTGTTATAGCTTTAGCATTAGCATCATAAATGTACAATGTGTGGCCCTCCCCTCAGATTAGTCATCTTAATGGGATAACTGCTCCACCTCGGCCCCAACCTGACATTCAGGGGTGTGTAACAGATTAGACCAATTTAACCTGGACTACATGAGACCTTTCACATCTTAAAGTAGTGACAAAAAATACACGCAATTTTACTTCAGTGAGTTTAAAATGTGAGGAGAGAGTTGAAACAATCTTATTAAGTAATTCAAGTCTCAGTTACTACAAGTTATTTATAAACTGTGTAAGAATGTTAATTGACCATCTTAATATTCATATTTTAGACCCAGTGTAGTGACAAAAAGTACAAAAGGTGCTGTA
>JAVQKG010023925.1:0-14781 GCA_036025885.1 Hypseleotris bucephala
TGAAGAATGTAGTTTTAGGGAAATCCTTCACAAACATCCAGACAAATTAGGCGGCAGTGTCACAGTGGGTAAGTGTTCAACCTGCAACACGAGGGTTGCCGGTTCGATTTCCCCCAAGCGTAAACTGTTATTGTGTCCCTGGGCAAGACTCTTAACCCACCTTGCCTATGAATGAGTGTATTAGTGTGCCTAATTATTATATTATATTATTATGCCCCCGCCCTACAACAAACAGGAAGTCGGCCATTTTGGATTGAAGTTTGGAAGTCGGGTATATTTGACAGCTTCTAACTGGCACATACTTTGCCCAATTTGAATCAAACTTGAAACATCACATTAGCCAACGCCTCTGACCGCACCTGACCAATAAGACACTTAACCCACCTTACTTATGAATGAGTGTGTTAGTGTGCCTCTATGATTGTGGTGGTCAGAAGAAGCAGTAGGCGCAGAATGGCAGGCACACTTCCACCACCTCCTTCGCCATAAGGCAGTCGGTCTTATAGCAGTTGACGCAGACGCATGGGGCGTTTCGCCGATATACATTTGCTGTCGTTTACGACATATATATATAGTTTCAAATGTGATAATTGCCAAATTTCTGAGAATTGTCAATGTTCAAACCTTTTCCTACCCATCATGTTCTAGCAGTGAAATAATGACCACTATTCAGATATTTAATAAAATGTTCTTTTTGTCTCCTAGCATTGAGAAGGTGTCCAAAATCCCGTCTCCAGTCCTGATAATACACGGTACAGAGGATGAGGTCATTGACTTCTCTCACGGCCTGGCCCTATTTGAGCGCTGCCCTAAAGCCGTGGAGCCGCTGTGGGTGGAGGGAGCGGGTCACAACGACATTGAACTTTACAGCCAGTATCTGGAGAGGCTACGGCGCTTCATCAACCAGGACCTGGCCGCGCAGCACGCCTGATAAATAAACCTCCGCCTCCGCATTTTTACAAATAACCCGGGAGTGCGCGAGACAGGATGCTGGTATGTTTGGGAAGTGTGAATGTCTAAGGGAAATTAAGGTTTATTATTTGTCACATCTGTGTGTCTTTAACGTAGCACAGTTACTGAAATCAATCTCGTCTTGTAAATACAAGTTTTTAATATAACACTAAAATCATGAAGATCAACATTCTCACTACTAGCTCTGTCATCTACCAGTTGGTAATTTCAGCTTTAATGTATTTAAAAGTAACTAAAAGCTTTGTCCAAAAAGGCACACAGATGTCATTTTTAAGAGTGTATGATTGGGAGTGAGTATGCTGCTGTGAATGGAAATGTAAAAATCATATCACTATCAACTGTACCTGTGTCAGTGCTGGTGACATGAAGGATATCCTGGTGACTTGGATAACTGCAACAAGGGAAGGTCTAATGGAGACTTATGTTCATGATGTAATGCTCTTGTTTTTATTTTATTTTTTTTGTGTATGTATGAAGAATACCTCCACAGCTTGACCACTTTACTCTCCTGTGCAGTGGACTTTTTGGTCAAGCATGTGTCAACCCTGAAACTTCTTAAAAATACCCTAGGCTAACCATGTGCTCTTCCTTTGCGTCAGTTGAGGTGGATGTACAAAAACTAGGCTGGAATGCTCTCCCAGGCTTGTACAGCCACTGGATATTTCTTGCTTTTATTTCCCTCATTTCTAACTCTGGGAACAGCGTTAAATGGCCAGCATCCATGTTGTTCAATTTGTCCTTGGCCGCATTTTAAAATCCTACAAAGCTCCCATTAAACATAGCGTGTTGCATTACAAACATACATTCAAGCTAGCCGTGATGGGGTTGAAAGGGAAACAGGTCCTAACTATGGATATTGATAGTGTTAGTTTATTGCAGATTATTAATTTTAAGTAATTCTTGAAGGCTTTGACGACTGTGCTGTCTTGGTAACAACTGGTTTATGCAAGACCAAGTTTGAGTCTCAAGTGCGGCTGTTGTGAATTATTTGTATTCTCTTCACGTGTCAGTCTTGGATGGGCTTATATATATCTTAAACTAGGCTAACAATTTGATCCACTATCCTCAAAAATGGTTAGTTATTGCTTTTAACCATACACACATGATTAAAAGCTTCCCTCTAGTCTTACTGCACATGTTCCCTGTTGCACTCATATCTGTTTCTTAATGTAGGTAATCATGTTGTGTGTTTGTTGTAGTTGTAGGGCCATAGATTGATTGTTTAGATGAACCATACATGTAAAATGTGATGAGTAGCAATGTGATTTCAATTGGGCGACGACGATGCCTGAATAGCTCAATTTTAAGCGTCTATGGCCCTAGTTGTACGGACGCTCTGATATCTGACCATATTTGAGCCTCTCACTGTTTAGTGTGGTGCGGGTTCCACCACACAAACTTTGCACATCATCATCATGTACACACACATACACAAAACCCCTATACTGTACTTACGGTATATTTACATGTTTATATATATATATTGGAACAAGCATGAAAAAGCAGGTCTTAAGTTCAGCACTATTGTAAAAAGCATCCAAAGTGTAATAAGGGTATAAGATGTAAAAGTTTGTGTTTTTTTTTTTTCCATTGTTATTGACTCTACTATTGTGGGCCAGCAGAACGGATATGTTTCCATGGTTACTAACACATGTATAAACTTGAATTCATATGCAGTCCCAGCTGATCCAGCAGTGACGTTTCAGTGGATTTTTAATGTTAAAGGGTGAACACACTAAATTAGCACTGATCTGGTTGCTCTATTTTTTTGGCGCGCAAGCGGGTCTTCTGGTCACCAATTTACAAAACCTGATCTTTTTTTCCCACTCTTCATCATCAGCTAAGACAGGGATACCATCCTCATCCTGCACTTTGTCTCTCAAATGTTTAACAAATGGAAATCTGTTACCATCTTTTAGTAAGGACTTGATCTTGGTGTGAAAAATTTTGTTTGGACAGTTCATAATCAGGGAAACAACTGGATCCACCTTTTTGGGGCCTAGAGAAAAAAACATGGGTGGGGGGGATTTTTTGATGCACCACTATGGTCGACATATATTGTATCCTCTGGCCCTGAATGTCTCTTTGTGGGGTTGGGGCGTGGGGGTAGAAACAGTAAAAAAAAAAAACAGTATGCATGTCTATTGTGTTACGCAGAGGTAAAAATGGGTGGGATGTAAGCTCTAATATGTATTCTATGTGAGGGTCAGCCTAAACAAATGGCATTGGAATATTAATGCGCTTTTTAAAAACAATGAGATGTTTAATTGACATTTTTTAATCGCTGATACTAACTGATGTATTGTATCTGAGTTTTGTGCTAGAGTTCGACATGGGCAGCGGGCAGGGGCTAGACGACGTTAGTGAACTGTTTCTATGGTTACTGTACTTACCTATTCTATTCTTTGTATTATGATTTGTAATTTTATGTTGCTTTTTTGAACTGAGAATATGATGTAATGAAATTAATTAATGGGACTGAATCTTGACCTTTTTATTGACTATAAATAAATAAAAAAAATCACTTCTATACAAAATTATGAAGATTTCTTTGAAATTAAGTTAATATGTTAACGCAGGTTCGGGAGCAGGGCCACGCCTCAACCCCCCTCTCGAACATACCTTCACCTGTCATTAACCACTCCTCTACTCCACCTAAACTCCACCTCCTATTTACACTCACACCATATTTATACTAGCCAAGACTACCACAAACCATTTGTCTGTGTTCTCTCGACCCCCGTGGCGTGGTCCTTGCTAGTGAATGATATATTGAGAGACCTGTTTTTGTGATGCAGTATTGATGCGGCAAACTGCTGTATTAGATCAGATGTTTCCTGTATATTTCACACAACTATAACTTGGCTGTTCTTAAATTTTGTTTATTTTCAGAAAGTCAACTTGTTTGTGAGATACACTTGAAGTATTCACAAATATTCAAATAAATATATTTCATTATAGAAAATACATTTATTAAAATACTGTTTAGAAACTGAAAACTCAAAAATATATCATTTATAGCAGTATCGTGATATTGTGATATTATCGTTATCGTGAGACATGTATCATGGATCGTATCGAATCATGAAATACCCTGAGGTTCCCAGCACTAGTTAGAACTAGATTAATTAGACCATCAAGTCAATTCTAGCTTTTTAATGATAGCTCTGTTGATTAAGAGATCACATAATTGACAGTGAGCAGTGTCATCAAACAGTATTTATTCAGTCATTACCAAAGAAACTGTTGCATAAAGTTAAATTAAAATGGCCTTTTGGCGATAGGAATGATAAGGCTTCAAAACAAGAGGTCACAGCAAAATGATTTGGCTGCAGGGACATGAGTGAAAAAGACATCCAGTAGTTTGCATGCCATTAGTTGCAACCGATCTATTGAAAAAAGAATTCATTTACCAACACTGATTATAATAAACAGTAGAAAAATGTCCAGGTATAGCTTGGCGTTATAGCTGACAAAAGCACTAACATTTAAGAGAAACATTTTAACCAAGGCACCAGGGAACACACTGGCTTTGTAGTAGTCATTTCTACACAACAAACTTTTGGTCCTTTCTTCAAAATGCATCAATGATTTGCAAAAAGTGGCTCATAAAAGGTCAGCAATATTACATGAACATTTTGAAATATACATTTTCTGGTTAAGATAACTTTGGCAAATCAAAAGAAATTAAGACAATCCTACCTTTCTTGCACAGTTTGATTCTGACCTGATCACCACTTCAAAAACTCCCATGTCTTATCTGCTCAAAGTTTGCAATCGTTTCAAAAATAGCCCTGTTAAATGATACAACAGCAAACAACTTTCAGGACAATACTTCACCAGCTGAAAATGAGCCTTCACATTTAGTTGCTTATCAAGTGTTCCACAAGAAATTATTTAATAACAATATGTATACAAATATTAAATATTAATATTAACATTAATTTTAACATATATAAAAATTAGGCAAGCAACAGTCCTGCGAAAGTGATTTTTGTGAAGTCTATTGAACATAGACTTTTGATCACAGTGTAACTAGAAAAAAATTTAAGTATATTTACCTTTGACTGTAATAGGCTTTGCTCTGGCAAAGAATCAGTATATTAATCATAACAAGTGTTATGACAATGGTTTTAGGATCTAACTGAAATGAAAAGCCCCCTGTTTGTCATTTAAATGAGACAAAGATATCCTACAAAAAGGTGCTTTTGTTTAAATATCATCTTTTATGGTTGTATCAGTTCTTGTTTATGAGGTGTGGCACTGAACTCCTCCAGCACTTGCATAGTCATCGTCGTCCATGTAGTAGAAGTGACTGTTGCGTCTTCTTCTGTTCTCAAAGTCACACTCCTCCAGGTCAGCATAGATGTACAAGTCATCATTCATATTCTCCGGCTGCTCCACCTCAGTCTTCACCGGGAAGTAACGCTCCAGCTCCTTCAGTTTATGTGCAGGCAGGAAGTTAGCTGGTGGAAAGACAACCTAAAAGAAAAACAAAATCATATTATTACATTACCATCAGACTATGATAATAAACCTGCTAATGCAATATTTAAAGCCCAATAATTACCGAAAAGTTGATAATAAGGCGTCCTTTTTCAAAAGGTCTGCGGTGAAGGGGCATGCCCTCATTCAGGACACATTTGGTGTCTCCGGGTTTTATCAACTCTCCTGTTGGACAAATGAAATGGAATTATGAACAATAACTGCTGATGCTTATAGAAACAAACAACACATTTCCATACTGTCAAATACATACAGTATGTACCTTTATTTTCACCTTAGTTACGTACCTGGATGTGAGGTGATGAGAAGAGTTCTGTTGTCAAGTGTTTCCACAGGTTTCTGGAAACCACACAAAGCCTCCACCAGCTGCAGCTCCATGGACATAACCAAGTCCTGTCCTTTCCTAGTTTTAACGACATGAGGGAGTAAATGTAATGATGTAATGTGAAGTCAAATAATCTTAGGAAACTTTTTGTCAGAAGAAAGGTCTTACCTGGTGAATCGTGAATGCTCTTGTAGGTCAAGCACAAAGATGATATCACCTGGTTCAATTCCTGGCTCCTGATCTCCCTCTCCATGAAAAACTATTTTTTGTCCATCTCTCATTCCTAATACAATAAAAGGTCAAGTAAGTACAATACAAGTAGTCTAACTAAGGCAAAAGTCACACTTTTGTTGTTTTAACTTAACATTTACCTTTGTCAATGTGAACTTCAAGTATTTTCTTCTGTCGCAGGATCTTTCGTCCTGCACATGTTTTGCAGCGGTCCTTGTGGCTGATTCGTTGCCCTCGTCCCTCACAGTTAGAACACACAGTGGAGATCTGCTGGACCATGCCTGGCAGTAGCTGGTGCACTCGAACCTGCATGCCTGTGCCATTACAGGACATGCACGTCTGTGCTGCTCCTTTGCGACTCCCACGACCTGCAAAAAATACTCTCATTAAATGTAGACAACTGGGCCCCTGGATGCTCAACAATCTACATTAATCTATCATAATCAATCTACATTAACCCAATATAAGTTGTTAAACAGGTGACCACCACCCCTTCATAACTTTAAAAAAAAGCATTACCAAGCCTGGAGGAGGCTAAGAAAACAAAACTATAAGACTAAAAAGTTTTACCTTCACATTTTTCACACAACATATTCTTCTGGACAGCAAGTTTTCTTGTAGCACCATTGTAGATATCCTCCAAAGTCACAGAAATCTGATGAACAATATTCTTTCCTGCAATGGAAATAAATTATGAATTCTAAAATAGGAAAGAAAGTAGTGTATCTGTATTGTAGATCTTCTTAGGGCTGTGCTGTCACATATCACCCATTAATAAATGTGTTAAAGACAACACACCACAAAGACACATTCTTTGACACATGTCCATACCTTTTCTTTCTCTGTGCATACGACTGCCACCACCAAAGAACATGTCAAAAATATCCATGGGGGATGCAAAACTGCCACCCCCACCCCCTGTTCCACCTTCCTTAATAGCCTTTTCACCTCCACGATCATACAGCTCTCTTTTTTTGGCATCTGATAACACTTCATATGCCTGTGAAATCTGTTTAAACTATGGAAATGAGAAGAAAATCTGTAAATGTAAGCCCTCTATATTATTCTACAGTTGTTTACATCTTAACTGCTTACCTTTTCTCCCTCTGTAGGATTTTTATCAGGGTGGTACTTCAAGGCCAACTTGCGATATGCCTTTTTAAGTTCATCTGGAGTGGCAGTAGGATTTACTCCTAGTATGTCATAAAAGCCAGTTTCTTTAACCATGGTGGACGTTTGGAATGATCTAAAAATATAAGGGATCGCATTAGTCCATGTACAGGATATCTTTATTTTAACTGTGAAACAAATCAACCATAATGGTCACAATTTAGTCACTGGCCCAACACAGTACTTACAATACAATTTGTCTGTAACTATAACAGTAAAAAATATCTTAAGACAACACTTTTCAGTTTCGTTATTACAATCTCACAACACTTTAACTAGTGGGTTGTCACAAATAGTTTAGGTTTTACAAAATGGATTGTTCAAATAACCAATCTGCTATATTTTCAACCTACTTAACAAGCATTATTCTGTTTATAATAATTAATTTCAGTTGAGCTAACAGGGCAGCTAATTAGCTTATCGATAGCTTGAAAAGCTACAAAACCTCCTGATGCCGATTTTACCACTATTATCAACAAGAAACTAACCAAAACACATGCGTATTATTTACCGTTGACTAAACTTTAAATAGTGACAGTTGAAGCTACTCTAAAGACTTGCGCTCAGGTACCTTCTAGAAATTTCTTGCTCTAGCAACGAGGGAGCTCCAGTGATGATGACGTCATCTGACTGCGCCTCATGATTCAACAACAAAACACACTCGTGTTGAAAAGTGATGCAGCTTTAAAAAAGCATAACGATGACAAAATGCCTATCTGTTGGCTTATTAGCGAGGAAGGGCTCCATAAACCAATTCAGCTAGCTCACCTGCAGGCAGTTGTGTTGGGGCGAGGACCAGAAACCACAATTAAAGACAAGAAGTGCTCCCGTCACCAAGGTACATGCAAGAATAAATCATTGAAATGAATTGGAATTTCGCTAATTTAAGTTGTAAATATTTCAAATACAACTGTCTGAATGCATTCTGTCTGAATAAATGGTCCATATTTTTGTGAACATCTTATTCTTTGTTAACCAGTTGAACTAAAAGCAGAATACAACAAAGGTTATGTGAAAGTTAAACAGGTGAGGAAAGTAAGAGTTTTTATATAATTTTCTGCTGTACCTTTTAACTATACTAAATGATAATGAGCCAACATTTCCCCTCCTTCTCTGTTCCAAAGCTGGGCTTGAACCCTACAACATTAGACTCAGTGGTTGTGGGAAAAGGGAATGAGATCAAAATGAAGCCAGGGCAGAAGCTGCTCATTGTTAATGAGCATTACCCATATACCATACAGTTCAAAGAAGATCCTGGAGCTGACCAGCGAGGAGTCAAAAGACCACGAGAGCCTACTCCTGTGGACAGTGAGAGCTCTAGACAAGCCTCAAGCACAAATGTAACCAACAAGAAAGAAAGAGAAATGTCTCCAATGGCAAATAGTCCTGCACAAGCCAAAAAGAACCATGTAAGCAAAGTGATAAAATATTGGAGACACTCAGAGAAACTATGTTAGTTCAAATATTTAAAATATTAAATATGTTATGTGGCTTGTTGCAGGAAAGTTTTGGACATTGGAACCAAGGTCTTAAAGTTTCAATGCAGGACCCGAAGATGCAGGTTATTTTTGGGAATTACACACTATTACTCAATTACACTGAAAGGGTTTCCACTAACACTATACTTATGTTTTTCTAGGTGTACAAAGATGATACTGTGGTAGTTATTAAAGACAAGTATCCCAAAGCTCGCTACCACTGGCTGGTTCTGCCTTGGCAGTCAATTTCCAATCTTAAAGCTTTACGTAAGGAACACTGTGATCTAATAAAACACATGCACAAAATTGGACAACAGATGATTCTCCAGTGTCCAGAATCGGACTCTTTGCGTTTCCGTATGGGCTACCACGCCATTCCCAGTATGAGGTGAGGAAGCTGACGGCAATCGATTACTTTGGTTGATATTTGCGTTATTTCAGATCTACCTATTGCTATTGTTTTTTTTGTTGTTGTTGTTTTTTTCAGCCATGTTCACCTTCATGTGATCAGCCAAGACTTTGACTCTCCTTGTCTGAAGAACAAAAAACATTGGAATTCATTTACAACAGATTATTTTATTAACTCAAAGGGTGAGTAAAAGTGCTTTGTTAGTTTTGATACATTTTATGGTATATTTATGTCTACTAAACATATTTCTGTTTATGACTAGATGTTCTACAAATGCTTGAGTCAGATGGACAAGTCAGTGTTAAAGAAGGCACCAGTGAATTGTTGAAACTACCTCTCCGCTGTCACATCTGTCACAGAGAGCTCCAAACCATACCTGCTCTGAAAGAACATCTCAAGACACACTTCTGAGAGAATACATGTATGTTTAAGAGACAACCAATGTTACACTTAATTGTACACTTTTTCATTTTGTATACACAGCAAGTACAGCTTTGTTTTCAAACAGTAGTTGGGCAGTTAATTAATCATTCTGAATGGCAGAGATGTTCAATAGGCCTACAGGTTTTACTGTTTATGTAAACTCACACTAGATTCTAAATTTAAAAAGTTCAAATGTTCCATTAAATAACTCGTGTTGAAATGATCTACCATGACCATTATTGTATTTTTGGGTTCAATCCTACAACTTGTACTTTAGTTATTTTAGAATAATAGGCAACTCTCTGAGAATTTAAACAAATGGGACTGTTAAAAATCGGGCATATATTTGTATCTGTGCATTGTTTGGAGTAGCCAAGTTTTGTAGGATAATTCTGTCAATGGCACCATCTAGTGGAGGCTTTTGTACATCACAGCCATACTTCATTGATAGGCAGTTATCTTGCACACTTTTACAAATATTTGTAACATAGATATCATACTGTATTTAGTCATACGCGCACAGTAGGCCGTTACTGCCAGTGAGTGACCCAAAAAATATTAAAACATTAGTGGCCCGTACGGGGATCGAACCCGCGACCTTGGCGTTATTAGCACCACGCTCTAACCAACTGAGCTAACCGGCCACGACTCTCAAAAGAATCCTGCTTTAAAATATATCACAATCACGTTCTATATCAAAATACATTAAAATACATCTAGATTTGCACAATAGACTTATAAATGTAGGCTTTAGAAAGCAAGGCGCAGTTATAGTGTCATTTAGGGGTTCATATACAAAGCTGAACAAACTAGACATTCTGAAGTCTGCATAAACTGTACTTTTAGTGTGTAGTTCATAGTTAAAGCTCTCATTATCTCCGGAGACTTAACTCCCTCTCATCCTCATCTGGCACCAGTAAATTGTCCACGGAATAATGCGCATCGTCTCCTATGTCCTGAAAGAAAACCTCCTCGCTCTCGCAGCTCAGGGTCCCGTTCCCGCAGTCTCTGATCTGATTTAACTCTTTGCTGTCGCTTGCGTTGCTGTCCTCCGCGCTCTCGGAACTCTGCGCGCTGTCCGACGCACTGTCACTGGCCGCGGAGGAGGAGCTGGTCTCGTTGCTCTCGCTGCTGACGCTCTGGCTGCTGTCTGCGGTCAGAGTGGTGAGCAGTGCGGTGTTGTCATTGCTCTCCGCGCTCTCGCTGCTGGAGTCGCTGTTCACTGTAGCTTTCTGAACCAGTGTCATCTTGGTCTTCTGTTTTAAAGTCTTCATGGTTTTTGCTTGAGCAGGCAGGTTTTTGTCTGTCATCTTGTTGGCAAATTCGGGCTGAATTGTAGCCTCCGTGCTATTGTCTTCTGTGCTCATGTCACGTACCACTGTGGCAAATACTCGAACCCAGCTCTAAAGCAAAAACAAATGCATTGAAAGAAGTGTAACATTCACACGAAAAAATCAGTTAACTTATATAATAAATCAGTCCAACTTGAAATATGTGCATTCATATCCCATACACTATTCCACATTAAGAAATCTCAAAAAACAAACAAATAAGTGGATTAAACATAGTTGTATTTTTTGACAATAATACAGAGTTGGACTGATTTATTTAGGCCTATGTAAATTGAGACATTGAAAGATTTTGCCTGTGAATAATTACATTTTACTTTTTTAGTATACCTTAACTTGGAATAATCTCGGCCTTTATTGTTAAATAAATTGTACACTATACCTTTCTAACATTCTCCTCGCTGCCCATGCTGTCATCTCTGGTTTCAACCAACAACTCAGTCTGCTAAAAGAAAAAATACACTGATAAATAATATTTTTTTCCCTCAACAATCTATGTGATCAAAAATGAGATTTCAACTTACTTCATTGGATTCCACTGAGTCACTCTCCTCTGAAGTCTGCAGAAACAAGCGAAGATCAACATACATTCAATCGCCACGTTATTTCACCTGTTCCAGTGCTTCTAATGTAAATAGGTTAATCTTTTCAACATGTCACAAAGTACCAATGCATTAATTTAGGAAATGAGCAGCTGAATTTAAAACTAAGCGTCTGAATTGAGAAGAAGGGTGTTTTTAGTGACTTTGAACTGGGTAGCCTTTTTTTAAATTGCTAAGTTACTAGGACTTTTACTTATAACCTATAGTTAGTTATTATATTTTATTTTATTTTTTTGTATTAATAACCCTTGGTGGGCCAGTGGGGTTAGCAGCTGAACACAATACACATTTACAAGGTTTAACAAAAGAAAAAAAAACACTTTTACACAATAAATAGTAAGCTTAAAAAATGTATAGGTTTTAAAGGTTAGAAAAATCAGATATGCATTCAGTGTTATGGTGAAAATATATTCATAATGCCAGAATTCACAGAAAATGGCGCGAACAAGCTACTATCCACTATGTATTCTGTTGATTAATCTATTTGCATTTAGAGGCATTAGTATAGGTGTACCCAATAACATGACTTTATTGTATGTCTAAATAACATTTTAACAAAGTTTTTAGGTAATTAAAAAACTGAAAATATAGTTCCAAACTCACAGTGTCGCTTGACTCGACTGACTCCGATGATTCCGATGACTCAGAACTCTAAAAAACAAGTTATCAAAATTTTAAAAAACTTGATTTGTAATTGCAGATTTTTTACTTCAATCAGATGCAAAAATGGCTTACCTGATTTGAGGCACTTTCTTCTGAACTCTGTATTTGGAAGAAAACAATTTTAGCTTTGTGCAATTCCTCTTTATAACCATAAAAAAATCCTCTTAATAGCCTTACCTGGACTTCTGATGTATAATTTCCAGACAATTGTGAAATCGTCAAAGTTTCGGTCTAAAAAGGCAATAATTCGCTGTTAGCAAAAACCACAACACATGTAATGATACCCTTCATGCCTCAATCATAATTTTTATAAACAGGATCCATTCATTTTAGCTGTTGCCTGAGCTATTGCAAAACGGCCCAGACATGATAGTAAACAATAGCTCTGTGATTAAAGTATTGTGGTGAGGTGTGGAAATGCATCAAACCACAGCTATTGTTAGACTAAGGGCCATACTTTCCAATGATTTACTATGAGTTTACAGCGCTAGTGGTTCACAGTAGCATGTTAAAGCCGCATATGATTTTTTAAAAATTTTTTGTATTTGAGCAAAAATTATTACTCGGTTGAAAATATAGAATAACTGAAGTCATCTGAGAAAAATTTGAAGACCCTCTATGGGCTATGGGGTCATTTTCTTTTAACCAATCACACGCTTCCACAGTACAGAAGCTCTCCGAGCGTTCAGATGGTCGATACATCCTTTATCTTATTAAGAACTAGAATCCCAGATTATTTGAAGAAACTGATGTTTGATTTCAACATTCACAGCTTTTTCACCACCTTTTTATGTTTTAGACTGCTGTTTGTTATTCTTAAACAACTTCCTGGTTTGTGTGAGACCGTGATAGATGGAGGAGGGAGTGCATCATTCAAAGGTTTTTTCTCCATACAAAATCAGATTTAAACATCACTTACCGAGTTTGCATCGAGGTCATGTGATTCCAGAACTATATCAAAAGTGATCTGTAAAAACAAAAGGACAATGCATTATAAGCACTCAGATTATTGCTAGTGCATTGGTAGTTGCAATACAAACCTAGACAGGTGACCACACATTACCAGTTTACTTGTATACGTTTTTAAGGACAGATTTGCATAATCAATGGTTGTAGCCAGCTTGTGTAGTTCAACCCTCTAATTTCAATCACAGCGAGACTTGGTGATCTTAAGATCAGTTGAAGATAGTCAGGGCTTGAAGTTATTTTTATTTTATTTTTTGACCATTGTCCACTGTGGCTAGTGATTCTAGCCTTTACAACAAAGGGTGTACGCTAACATGGCAAAATGTAGCCAAAGTAGCTAGTGAGCGTACAATTGTATGCATATAATAACCCAGCATCACATGTAAAATCTTCTAACTGCATTTTCCGGTATAGCCTAAGCATTGCCACTTTAGCAAATTTCTTGAGACAAAAATTGCACATTGCTACATGTAGGGCAAAAATAGATTTTACTCACTGGGTTTGCATAAATAGCAAAGATCAGGCAAAAGGATATGATGACAGTCTTCATTCTGCAAAAGATGTACAAAATTTAAAATTAAATTCAAAATCTATAATAATAAAGAATGCATCAAAAATCATAGCATAAAACAAAATTACCTCCTTTTTTGTCGCTTCCAAGCTTAACGCACTGGTAATATTCCTTAAGTCACGTATGAAGACGCAGTAAATCAGCGCTGGTGTGTGGTTGTGCTGTTGAGTAGTCCTGGCCCGACTGTATATAAGTAATGCCCATTAAGATGCTTGCATCACTTCCTTCCGGCCCCTGAGAAGGTGTATTTTTCCTCAAGAAAGACCTCGAAACAAACACACTATAACGATAATTGCCCACACACAAACACACACAGACGCACACAAACACACACGGGGCTGGTTCATTCAAGACACTAAATTCTCTCCTCCCCCTGTCAGTCTTATGTGATATATAGTTTAGCGTCCTCAACCATAGGATTTGCGGCCTGGTGAAAAAACAAGTTCACCCACTCAGAGAGGAAAGGAGGGCCAGGCAGGGTCATGCATGTTTCCGGTCAAAATTACGTGTTTTCTTGTTTGGATAGTGACTCCTTAGGTTTTAGTAGGTAAGCGGTGTCTAGACGTATGTTTAGATTCAAGCATATAGATGTTTCTTCTCATGATCTCAAGGATGAAATGATTGAAAACATAATTTCTAACCCATTTTCCAGAGTTAGTTTCAAATTTGAGTTTCTTGGAAGGAGGACTTATACAGTATAAGGTCTATAAAAAGCCTTCTGTGAACATCATAATTGCTTCCTGGATATCCATATATGGCCAGGCCTAAAATAATCATACAGAATTCCTTGTTTAACCTCACGTTGGATTTCCACCATCCGAAAGAAACCTGTAATTAGAGTGAATATTCACCAGCTGTTTGCCCAAACCACAGCTACCAGGCTCTGGATGGTTCTTCTTTACACAGGGGTGGAGGCCTGCAAAGATTAATGCCTGTTTGTGGGACGCAGGCCGGCAGTCAACAAGCATTGCATCCAGAGGTTAATTCAGTTTTTATTGCATCATCTAAATTAGGGCTGAAAGATTAAAGGTGTAGTCTGTAACTTTCCTAAAATAAAATAAAAAAGTTTAGAAATGTAAGAAATGCTTTATCTGACCCAGTCCTATGATTTAAAGT
>JAVQKG010024111.1:0-24695 GCA_036025885.1 Hypseleotris bucephala
TTTATCAACTACTATAAAGTCAAACTATTAATAACAAATACACCAAAAATGAAATATTACTAACATTGTAAGTGCAATTTGAATTTTTTTAAAATGAACAAACAGTGGACCATTGTCCACTGTTTGTCAGAAAAATGCACCATGAAAAAAGACACAAACACACACACCCCACCTCTACCACTCAACCTCATACAGCCACAGCCCTGCTCCCCACCCCAGACCATTAATATAACTTGTTATTCATATTTTGACTTTATAGTAGTTGATAAAGACATAAACAGGAGAAAATGCAAGAACAACTGACATTACTAAAAAAGTGCATAATAGAGCCATGAGCCTTATGGTCAGTTTTAGGCCACCTGATGAATAATCATGAAAAAATTTTAAATTTAACCCAAAAGCTTCTACTGAAAAGGTTGTTGCGTGTAAAGTGCAATTTTATTGCACTCTTACAGTGCAAACAAAAATATTAGCAAAATGCTATGTTAGACGCAGGGAGTAAGAGACATGGGATAACATATTACAATTTGGTTTCCTTCACACCCCCCACACCTTACACCCCACCCTAATACAAATTTACACACATACCTCCACAGCCCTCCCCTAAACCCCTAGACCATTTTTATTTCAGTCATTTGAGTATTGGCCCTACAGAAGTAGATAATGCAAGAGAAACCCACACTACTGAAACACTATGTAATAGAGCCCTATGCAACATGTTTGTTTTAGACCTAAAGCTTGTTTTGAAATGGTAAACACATGTTTAGTAAAAAAACATTTTTTCTTTACTGGTAAAAAAAAAGGTGTTTTAACAGAAATCAATGGTGCAAAAAATGTACTAAGGGCACATAGTGTGACAACTGTTTGTACACAGTATATTATAGACCTAATATGACAAAAGACCTTAAAATCTAAAACCTCCCAAAAAATGTGCAACCCTTGCCAAAATTGGTGAATGTTGCAATAACACATACAGAATTATTCACTTTTTCAATGGCCGAGTGACCAAAGAATGCACAAGGGTTAAATAATGGTGCAATATGGTGTTAGTGAGTGAGTTTTTATACAACAGGTGGAACAATTATCCCCACACAGATGGAAAAGATGCTATTTGGGCCGACTGTAAAAGCCCCATAGGCTTTAGGTTGATTTATTACACTTTTTTGCAAAACTATGCGCTCATATGGCAAGTGTATAAAGTACAAGATTCTATGCAGAGCATATGCTTGGACTCTTATTGTTGAGTCCCCCCCTGACATTCAGCAAATGGAACAACTGACTTCTTTCTTTTCTGAAATGTGATTCCTGTCACTTCTTGTTCTTGTCCAGCTCTGACATAGCAACTGTTGCTTTATGTTTGATGTGTTTGTGACAGTTTAGTCACAATATATTTAATAATACTAAGAATAACAGTAAATTAAAATCAAGATATCAACTGTGAATTCTATACAATAGAACTTTTACTTCACCGACTTTGATTTTCAGCTCAGCTCTTATAAGACTGTAAAGAGACACTGTTTTGCCTTCTCGTTGCTTGATTTGTTACTCTACCACTGTAGTTAAAATAGCCTGGTTTTGAGGTGAATGAGACTTTGTCAGTCCACCTAGGGACCCATCCAAAAAGCATGGAACTTTTACAGTTAAAACAACTATTTAGAAACTCAATAGCTGCCTTTTGACTAAGCCAGATTTAGTTAGAACATGTCATATATGTTTACAGTAATATATCCCAGTATGACTAAATGAGAGTCACAGCTAAAATCAACACTACTACAGAGATCACATACGTAGTACAAGTTCTAGTTGTTCTGACCTCAGTCTTTCCTGATTTGTGCTCCTCTCTTTGGCACTGAAGGGGATGAACTCAAACAGTGAGCCTTTATGTGTCCACCGGAGATCCATGGCTGAGTCAGAACCAGAAAAGGCTCGTTCAAAGGCTAACCACTCAGACCTCCATGCTTCCTTAAAGGAACACACCAACGTTTTTCTAAATTCAACAATGTTCTGCTATCACTTCTGCTATCCACTCGTCTAAAGTGATAGAAGAACATAGTTATGGGAAAACGGTGGTGTGTTCCTTTAAGACAGACAAAGTGGTAGAGATTAAGACTGGAGGAGGCCTCCTTTAGTGTCATTCATTCAGTATTATGATATGAGCATTAGGGCTTTCTATAGAATGGGGAAAGTTGGTCACACACCTTTAGTAATAGAATTTGTTTTGATAAAGGTATGTTTTTAATATACCAAATAGTAAATTGTGTATTCATTCAGACTCAGTCTCTTTGCATCAGCATGTTGAAACCAATAATGTATTATTTTTCATTACAAACAGCAGTTAGGATTTACTCAAATTATCTGTCTTGGGTGGGGTGTGTGATAAGTATTTACCATCACATGAGGTTTTCCATTGAGAGCCAGATTTGTGATCTGCAAAGGGGTGGAGTGACAAGGCGAAGACAGAGACATGAATATAGTGGCAAGGTCTGACTGGGGTTTGGATACGACAAGGAAGAAATTCCCAGTGAAATTACTGACTGACGCTGCAGTATGGCTGGAGACACTAGCTGAGGTTGCCCAAGGCTTTAGTCTCACTCTGGGACACTCCCAATCATCCACTATTCAATTAATCTTTATTACTCCTATAGCATATAATCAAAACAAATAGTAAAGTAGAATATTGGGGTAGTCTATTTGAAACACACATTCATAAATCCAGCCACAGGGAAAACTGTGTTATGGAAGTGTGTGCTATCACTAGTTACATGTTAAACAAGGAATAGACAAAAACTGGGGTTGAGGGCATAGTAAGGACATGTTTTAACAGTAAAAAAGTCAAGATTTGCCTTATTTACTTGGAACGAATAAAACTCAACCCACTTTTGTTACTAATCTGTCAATACTTTCTGTGTGGCCTGTCTTTATCCTTGAAATTAGTTTGAGTTAAGTCCCATTATGCAAGTAGTGCACAAATAATAATCATTCAGTAGTTTCTAAATGGAAATGGAGCAATGCCTGTTGCTGAAATTTTTGTTGCTCCCACCTGCATGATTATCAAACCGTGAAGGATATTATTTAAAACTCTGCTGTCAGTCTGGAATGTGTTTTTAACTACAGACACATAAAACATACTGCAATATCATGAACTTGTATAAACCCTATTAAATATTACTAGACTATAAAAAACAGAGATCAGAGTCAGCACTTGTTTTTGAACCTCATATTTCACATAATAATTGTTCATTACTCTGTTTACCCAATAGTCATGGCTGCAGCAGTATGGCTACCTGCCTCCTGGAGATTTGAGGACACACTCGCTCCGTTCCCCACACTCCATCTCCTCAGCTATTGCCACTATGCAGAGATTCTATGGTCTCACCGTCACTGGCACTTTTGACCCAAGTACCGTTGAGTAAGAACTACCTAAATGCTTTTGGCACACATCTCTATGCTCTCTTTTTGCCATGTTTTAAACTGACAATATAATATGCCACTCAGGGCAATGAAGCGGCCGCGCTGTGGTGTTCCTGATAAGTTTGGTGCTGAGCTCAAAAGTAACCTTAGAAGGAAAAGATATGCTGTCCAGGCCCTGAAATGGCAAAAAAATGACATCACTTTCTCGTAAGTCCACCAGCAAATTAGTAAATGTATTGCATGCAAAATTACATTGGAACACTTTACAAACCTAAACTTTCAATCCTTCTTTTGTCTAGTATTCAGAACTACACCCCAAAGGTGGGTGAACATGACACCCATGAGGCAATCAGGAGAGCTTTCAAGGTCTGGGAGAGTGTGACCCCTCTTCGATTTCGGGAAATCCCCTACAGTTACATTCGAGACAAAGTGGAGGATTTTGCCGACATTATGATCTTCTTTGCTGAAGGATTTCATGGGGACAGCAGTCCGTTTGATGGAGAAGGGGGTTTCCTGGCCCATGCCTATTTTCCTGGTAATGGCATTGGTGGAGACACTCACTTTGATGCCGCTGAGCCATGGACTATTGGAAACAGGGACCTGTTAGGTAAGGTCCAAATGCAATGACATTTAAGGGGTTTTCTTTACTTTACTGATTCTCCATAAACTACTGACTCATCGGAAGATTAGATTTGGGGAGTTTCTTTGCAACATGGAGCCCAAATCCTTCTTTTGCCTTTGTGGACAGACTTGAACTGCAACAAGTCATGTCCTGTTAGGATATTTAAAGATTACCACATGACTGAATCAATGTTTATTCTTAGACAAAGCAGAAGTAGAATCAAGTCCGAGCCACACACTTCATATGAAATTTTATATGTGCATTACATACTGTGTTCCTATCAAATACTTCAAAGTTGAAGAAGGTTTAAATCAGTCATCTTACTGATTTAAACCTTCTTCAACTTTGATTTGACTACCTGGATGAAAGAATGAACCTTCACAGATATCAAATACTTTAAAATAGCTTCTTGCTTCCCATTTTTATGCATACACAAGATATTGGAAGTAAATATTCTGAAATGCTTGACATATTTTTGCTCTGTTAGGTAATGACATATTCCTGGTTGCGGTGCATGAACTGGGTCATGCTCTTGGTTTGGAGCACTCCAGTGACCCATCAGCTATTATGGCTCCCTTCTACCAGTGGATGGACACAGAGAACTTCCAACTTCCTGATGATGACCGCAGAGGCATACATCAACTTTACGGTGCGTGAGAACATTTTTACACTCATAAAATATTGTTTAACAGCATCTAAAGTGAGACTAAATATTTGCTCTTTGTTTTTTTCTAGTTTCTGGGTCTCCACATGTTACACCTCAAACACCATACAGTCCCCAACCTCCTTATTCTCCCGGCAAACCCCGCTTTGGCCCCAACATTTGTGAAGGACACTTTGATACAATAGCCATTCTGCGAGGAGAAATGTTTGTATTTAAGGTAATTAGGAGACATTTTTATGACAAGTAATCTGACTCAGCAGCATTTAATAGGTTGCTTTTTTGTTACATATTAAGTATTTACGTTATGTATTTCACTCATAGGATAAGTGGTTCTGGAGAGTACGTAACAACCATGTCTTAGATGGATATCCTATGCCCATTGGTCAATTCTGGAGAGGATTGCCCACTCACATCAATGCTGCTTTTGAAAGGGAAGATGGAAAATTTGCTTTCTTCAAAGGTAAGTGTAAAACATTTAACATCATTGTTATAGTGAATGTTTCTGAATATAACCGTTGCCTATCTGTGCAGGAGACAGATACTGGGTATTTAGTGAGTCCCTTTTAGATTCTGGTTACCCAAGAACTCTAAAGGAAATGGGCTCTGGGCTTCCTAAAGATCGGATAGATGCAGCGATCTTCTACACTCCAACAGGACAAACATTCTTCTTCAGAGGAAACAAGTTAGTCACCTTTCTTCTTATTTAGTTTGTATCATATGCCAATAACAACTTTAGAAGTTTAGAAAATTAGTCAGCTGGGGAAAATCCACTTTCATTTCGGACCACAAAGACGAAGCATTACTATTACTAGCATTACTGGTTAAACAAAGGTCAAATAAAAAAAAAAAAATAATAAAAAATATAAGGAATTGACACTAGTCCAAGTGTAATATTAAATTTTGTGTGGCTCAAAATATTTTAGGGCGAGGGTTAACCTCAAGAAAAGTAAATAGTCTTGGCTATTTAACAAATAGGAAATTTGAACGTTGGACCTAATTTAGTACTGAATAATATTTTTTTCATCATATATATTTTTAGTGTGATTTTATTTATGTGTCCAATGTGTTTTAGGTATTATCGCTTTAACGAACAATCGCAATCTGTTGATGATGACTATCCAAAACCTGTAAGTGTGTGGCAGGGAGTGCCTGACAACATTAAGGCTGCCTTTATGAGCAAAGACCAAGGTAAGTGAAGCCTTGGAAATACATACCAACATAACTTTCTCATTTTTGTTTTGATTGCTTATCTATCTTATTTTGTCCTGCTTATAGCATACACTTACTTCTACAAATCCAACAAGTACTGGAAGTTCAACAACCAGATGATGCGTGTGGAACCCGGATACCCCAAATCAGCTCTCCGCGACTGGATGGGCTGTCCCAACGAAGACCCCAAGACGGATGGTGGGAGAGGCGGCGATGGGCACGACAAAGATAAGGAGCGTGAAAAGGAGAAGGAACGCGAGGACAAAGACAGAACCAGAGACAGAGAACGGGACAGGGAAAGAGAGAGAGAGAGGGAGAGGGAGCCGGAGAAGGACGAGGAGACGGAGGTGATCATTATAGAGGTGGATGAAGACAGGAGTTCAGGTGGAGGGAGTGGAGCAGCAGCTGTGGTCGTGCCGCTCTTCCTGTTAGTTTGTGTGATCGCGACACTGGCAGCATTGGTCTTTTTCCGTCGTTATGGTACGCCACGTCGACTCCTTTACTGCCAACGATCTTTACTGGACAAGGTGTAGACAAAAGACAGGCGAGCAGAGAAGTATGAGACAAAGGGATTACAAGAAAAGAGATGTTCCTTCAGCACAGATAACAGAGACTAAACAAGAGAAAGAGCAGTGGAGTGCTAGACTTGCAATCTCAAATATCCTTTACCACTGCTGCATTCTTTTTGCTCAATCACTTGTTTTTTCTTCTTTTTCTCTTTCTGCTTCTTTGTGGTTACTGACGCCAGCTCTTTGCTGTTTATCCTAGCTTTTCCAAAGATTTAAACATAGTTTTTGTCGGTGGTCAGTGTTGTTTCAGTGTGAATGTCATCTTCAGTCTGCATTGCCTTCATCTCCTTTCTTCAAGCATGTTTTTCCTTTGTTTTTGTGTAAGCACATATCTGAACACACGTTGTCCTACTTCTGCGCTTGTACAAGCTTGATCCAAAACATTTGCACACACGTACACACATTTGGGAAACCACAACAACAAAGTCACTGTTTTTCTTTATCCACAATGCAAAGTAACCAAGCCAGGAATGAGTTAAAGGGAAGAAAATTTAGCCAATGTTTTTATGACGCATTAGATACACTCATACTGGAGTTAAGCAATAAGCACAGCTGTGTTTTATATCTGTCTAGATTATTATTGTTTTAATTGATGTTGTTGTTATTATGACTGCTATTGCTATTATTTTTGTTATTGTTGTTCCCGTTAAAAAGAATGTTTTTGTACATTGTCATTAAAAAGTCCTGCTGGACAGTGACATTTTTTAAAGTGGCCTTAATTTTAAATGTGGGGACAGTGAATGGGAAGGGGATATGTTATTGAAACTTGACTGTTTTAAATCTTTTGGAAAATATATAATAAATGAAAAAAATCTACAAAGGACTGACTCTTGTTATTATACTATTGATAACATTCAGGGATTAGGCAATAAACAACAATAGTAATTATACTAGTGATGATGATAATGATGATAATTATCTAGTTTTCTTACTGATGTTGTGTTTTGTTTGTGTTATGTTTTTTTCAGTGATTTTGTTTTTTCAAAAATAAAGACAATGCCAAAGTATTTCTGTGCTTCATGGTTTATAATAGTTGGTAGTTTTAAATATTGACCTAATTTCTATCTTATCGTTTCCCTGACGTTTTACAGTCTCTATGGTCCTGTATGTTTCTTTCTCCCTAATTGCACCATTGAGAGTTACTAGGGCTCGGAAACTGGCAGATCATAAACTGGGTCGGAAAACTCAGATTGGATCCAAAGCTTAAGTAGGAGCAGAGATGAAGAAGACTGTCAAGCCACTGCTGCACATCAGGAAAACATATCAGAGCAGCTCTGTACAGTTAAGAGTTTTCTAATATGAGGTAAACTAAACATTTGTTTGTTGTGAGCACTATGTACATGATGATTTGTTTTTGTGTGTTCAAAGGCAAAGTTATATGGGCATTTAGGCCAATATATGATGCAAAATGATCTGGTGAAATTTTACTCTTCCTAATAGGGAGCACATGTGCCTATCCTCTATCAGTAACTATGGGCCTTGGGTGGGGGCACACCCTGGACAATGGCACGTTTCACTTTGAACCCACAACCTCCTTTATGAGAGCCAGGAGTGCCAACAGCTTTGCTAGTGTGCACCTCTTCAAAATACATAGTTATTGCCCAACAGTTACAATGCTGTTACTTGAACATTATGCTGGTTATTGCCAATGCATGCACTTCAATGAACTAGGCCTGTTTAAGTTCACACAGCAAACCATAGGCGTTTTCCCACTAAATCTAACGAGCCTCCTAATGAACAACTTACAGAGGTCGTTGGCTATGATATGTTATAATTACCACTACAGCGTTTCTGCTAATTTAAGATGATGACGCATTTTCCTGTTTTGGCCAAGATGATTTACAGCAATCACTGTCACTACATTAGGTTCAGTGTTGTCAAAAAATGGGGTAGAGGGAAGAGGAGTCAAGTCACGAGTCCTTTTTATTTTTGGGAGGGTCCAGAAGGGGGAAGGAGGAGTAAAGAAGAGAGCTAGGTCACATTTGGAGGCCAGAGATGGAGCAGAATTCCATTAACAACATCTGGAATTCCAACTGGATCTTAACGGGCCAAAAGCACAGCGGGACCCAGCAGTAAATGTATGGATGGGGGATGGGAGCTAGTTTGGATCTGAAGTGTCCAAAGATTTCAAAAAGTATTTTAAGAAATCAAAAAAGGGTGGAGGAAAGAATTGAAAGAATTGTCTTTGAATGTGGAAAATGCCTTGAGTGAACAACGAGGGATGTGTTCTATAGGTCCTTTTGTCTATCGTCTCAAACAAGTGAGGCATTTTAGAGAGAGGTCACTTTTTGATGGTTTCTGTCTTTCCCGGCAGCTGATTGTGCTCAGAGAAAAGAATTGCATCAGCATATTTCCACTCACACTTTCTTCCCAAAGTGTAACTGGAGAGCTTTTCTGCCCTCTGTAAAATGACTCACTTCTTTTGCACAAAGCCTAACAACGGTCCACACCGCAATGTCTTGGCCTCTTTTTACCCACTTCAACTCAACAACCTTCATTTTATCTACCTCACTGTCCAACTATTATATATCAACTGCTTTGGATGCAAATCTGCAAATCTGCAAATCACATGGCTGCAATTAGGCATAAGGCATTAAAGGTGCAGTCCATACTTTTCCAAAAATGAGAAAAAGTTAAAAATAAAAAATACTTAAAACTTACTATCTGACCCTTTTCAAAAACATAAAGTAGGTTGTCTTTTGTCTGTAGAGGCCAGGAGAAGGACTAAAGTAAAAATTGTGATTATGAGAAAAAAATACCTACTTTAATTCTAACTAATTTTTATTTTAATAAATTTACAAGCTACACCTTTAAGTTTAAGATGAGACAGAAAGGAAGGGTAATTTATGTGACTTTGAGCATGGCATGATCTACACACAATAATGTTTAGGGTTTAAAAGAGAATATACGCAGTCAGGTCCATATTTTGGGGTGGAAAATTGTCTTGCTGGTGTTGTCAGAGAAGAATGGCCAAAATGGTTTGAGATGAGATAATGTCAACAGTAACTTAAATTAACTGCGCAGAACAACAGAAAATGACCTAATTGTTAAGTGTACCTAATAAAGTGGCCTGTCATGACCAATGGAGAAGCATGGATCTCTCAGTGTGAACAATGAACCGTGGCATCATTTCAACAAGAATTACCCCACTGTCTTTCACATTGCCAGTCATTTCCTGTGCCTTTTACAGCTGCCTATATGAATAGACACATCCTTACAGGGGAAGTCCCATTCAGAGCTATTGTGCTTTTTAAATAGCCAACAGGAACATCTTAATCATGTGCATAAACTGTAGTGAGCAAGATTCAAAAGGAAATAACTGAATGACAGATCAAACAGGTTAAAGTTACTCTTAGTTGGTAATAAGGATGTGGGATGAAGGGAGAGGGCATTTGTGCGGAAACTAGCAAGCGGTTATATAGGTTACACATGGTTTTCATTTGCATCTGTTAAGACTCTAGCCCAAGTGCTAATATAACAAATGTAGTTAAGAGGATATGCCATCTTCTTTAAAAAGAAAAGAAATTCCACGTCAGCTTTGTGGGTGGTGAGCTTTCATCTTTTGTTTGTTGTAACATCCCATAATTAAAGACTAGCCCCAAACGTGAAATATACAAAACCAAATTGGGGGTAGCATTAGACTACTAGCCTATTTTTGACTGTCTAAGCCGGAAAACTACAATAAATGTCAGTTGTTGAGATATATTTCTAAATTAACAAATTGTACGGCCAACTGTAGTGTATAAGAATGAATTCTTATGGCCAGGTTTTGTCAAACTAGTTGTTTAATTTCAATAAAGATATTCTGTTTCCTTCTGTCTTCTTTTTTAATATTGCAGCTGCACAATTAATTTAAAAGGAATCCCAGTTTTAAAGATTGCAAATCACAAAGGCTGCAATGTTTTAGATATACAGTATGGTAAACACTGCTTATCTTGTAGGTTTAACCTCTACAAACATGTTCTGAAAGGCATGTGATTCTTGTGAAAGTTAACCAGTTAAAATTAAAGTTAATGCTTCTAGAAAGATTTAAAATGTGATATAAACTAAATTTTGTATTTAAAAATAAAAATGGTAAGTCTTTTTGCAATTGCAACAATTTTCTAAATGTAAGCCAAATGATCTGATTTACAGTTTGTGGCTCCTCTTTCAAACAGGAAAAAATGTGACCTAAAAATATTTGATGAGTTTTAGCAATTAGAACCACACACATAAGGTTTATTTGTGGTTATGTTGTCTGCGAGGAATATCAATTAAGTAATTAATTAATTCAGCTTAAACTTATGAATGCACTAACACAAAAGGTTTTGCCAGATCTTCTTCAAAATTTCTGGACAGTTGCATATCATGAAGACACTGAAATATGTAGACGTTGGTGCTTCTACAATAAATAATTCATTAATTAATAATTCATTTAATGGACTTTAATGGAGCCATTAATCCTAGTGAATATAAACCAAATCTCATAAATTTTGGCTCAGTGATCTGAGCTAGTGTATATTTAATAGACATATTCAAATGATCAAGGTCGAATAAAGAATGCCTCAGTAGTGCCCCTGTTTTTGACCCCATTGGACTCTGGTTACACTTACTTTGTCAAAGAACAATGAAACTTGGTACAGTGATTCTCCACATCGTAACGAGCATAAAATTATAGCCCCACCCTCCGACAAACAGGAAGTAGGCCATATTGGATTTAAATTGGAAAGTCAGGTATATTTGACAGCCTCTAATTCAGCCTCTAAGGTCAATTCGCTGATATACACTTTGCTGTTGTGTACGGCTAAATAGAGTGTGGGCCTTGTTGTCAATAGTATCAGTGTGATGAAAGAATGTCTTTTTAACTGCACTAAATGCATTAAACAAATCCCTAACAACATGTTTGTTTGGCAATAAAGTATTGAATCTTGATTTGATCTAAAGTAATACTTTGATGTAAATACAATGAATACACTGACACACACAAGATTAATAAATAAAGCCTGTGTGAATTTGAGAAACTGTTGTGGCAATGGTCAGTGTTTGTCCTGCAACCGGAGGGTCAATGGTTCACACAAGCTTTTTATTTAAATTCAACTTAGAGTGAAAGCAGACTGTCCTGTTGTCAGTAAAATGCACAAAAATCATGGTAGAACCCTTTATTTTTAGAAGCGCATATAGGGGAAAATAGCTACCCTTGGCGGAGGTCTGCACTCTCTGAGTGCTTTCTAGTTTTCTCTATGTGTAACTTCAGTATTTGCCATCTGCCATTAGTTTGAGGCCACACTTTAAGTTCAGTTGAATTTGACCTATTATTATAAAAGGGTGTGGTCTAATGGGTGAAGCTACTATTTAAAATAAATGTGTGAGAGTTTATGTTGAAATGAAAATATACAAGTGCAAAGAAGGTGAACAATCCACAGGCTAACCTCTTGGAGACTTACATTTTAAAAACTGTCTGATGCAGTGTAGTTTTAATACCCCCTCAGGAAAACACCATCTAGCTGAATCAGACTGCACTTCCCAAAGCCACACCAAGAACACTACTCTTAACTCCAACTTGACAGCCACATCTGCAAGAAACCTCCACCACCTTACCCCCTGCTAAAATTGATGATAGCATTATTTATATAGGTGTCCAACAATACATTAAAGTAACACATTTCCTCTTCTCTCTTACTGTGCCACAGCATCTGGTTTTCATAACTAGATACATCCAATCATTGAGTACACAAAGAAAAAACAAGGTTTTAAAGATGGGGTATGGTGCGTTTACAGTATATTAAGTCAAGTCCAAAGTATGGTAAAATATTAAGCCATTTTCAGTTTAATCTTAGATTAAAGCATCTGCAGAATGTACTCTTGTCTCCATGCAAGGAGATCGTGGGTATGATCCTCGGGCCAGCCAACTACAATTTTTCTGGGTGAAGTCTGCATGCTTTTCCTGTGTTACCGTAGGTTCACATCGGGTACTCCAGCTCCCTCCCACCGCCCTCGTGTCTCTAGGCACCTGCAATCCTAATGGGGGAAAAGGCTAAGACCGAAGTTACAGAATCATCATCAAAGTGGGCCTCTACACACTTGTTATTCAACAACACAATATTCTGTGGTTCAACCCAAAAGAGAAGAGGGACTGCTTACAAAGCAAAGTATGCTGTTTTTACTGCTTCACATCAGCACAAGAGTGGCCTAGTTCAGCCGAGTGGTCAAGAAGACCTCAACAGGCTTGAACATTTGACCCGGTCACTCTGTCTGTCTGCTATGTCCAGCAGCTGTCAGCTGTGGTTTTCATCAAAGCCTCATAATGATAAAACAATATTTACCATCTTCTAGAATCTATACATCTGTTCATGTAAGACTTCAGCAGTCCAAGACCTTCATAAACAGTGGCATCTCACACAGGTAATGACCCTAACCCAGACATCAACATTAGCTTCATCCAAAGGTCCCAAATCCCACATACAAAAGTAACAAGGTTCGATAGAAATGCACAGACTGACAACAGGCTGAGGGATTCACTGGTCCTTGAGTCCAGCACAGCTGCATCAGGCTAGAAAAATGTTTAACTCAGCGACCATACAGCTGTAATTACATAGGAGCACTGCTGAGGTCTGCAAGACTAACGTCAAGACCAGGTACATGGTGCAAGGAAACAGGAGATGGCAAAGCATGATCACACTGAAATGTCAAAATGCTGGACTACGGCAAAAACACAGTCACAAGAATATTACATGAGGAGCAGATATTGATGTTGCTAGAGTTGCAGTCAACTGTGTGAAACACTGGTCGATAGTAGAAGTTGAAAGGCCATTTAAAAAACCGCTTTCATTTTTACTTATAACATTCACTGAATTATTTTGTTTCCTTTGTCATATATGCAAAACTATTTAGCATGACTGACACTTTGTGGAAACCTTGTGCAACTGCAGGCTACAAATCATTTCTACACAGCCCATTAACAACCCACCACAAAACCAAACAATTTAAAGACTCATTTTTTATTATTTGTACATTCACCACTGATAGGCGTACTTAAAAGAAAAATAAAAAAACAAACCTTTTTACTAAAATGATAAAATAGCAATTAAAAAACAATTTTAAAACCATCAGTGATAAACTTAGCATCCTTCCTCTTGGGCCTGTATGGACATTATAGGAGGCAACAAAAAAGGGGAACAGACTCAATGTTAAGGACATAATCATAAATTGGGTCAGGTGCAACAGACATCCATTCCTGCCTAAAAGAGTTGGCTCAAGAAGACTACAATACCTTGGTTATTACTCTATACCTGTTCAAAAATATCCCAAAGCTGCCTCATTTACAGTCTTGGCTTTTGATTATTTATGCCTGTACAAAATGTTTTTTATATATAGTTATGCAGCAGAAGAGAGACAGGTATGTTGTTTATAAACCAGTGCTGCAAGAACATCCTCTGACAACCAAAGGACTGCACCTTCAGACTGCTGAGTTGCTAACACTGAGGCAAGTGATTGCAAATTATGATCAACACCTACATTTATGCAACACTAGGGAACATCAGAAGACACTTAAAATTACCCAGTGTGTTATACTGCAAAGCTGTCAGGATGATAAAAAAAAAAAATTAAGGCAAACATACAAAAAAAACATGATCACCCTTGACACGAGCAAGACATAACACACTCTGGAAAACACTGCAAAGGAATAATGGTCCCCTCTCAGCACAATGGTATGTAGGTGCAGATGTGATTTAAAAATAAGTGATAATTTTAGAGATGCTGCGACATCAGTTGGTCCTCTGTTAGGGTCTTTGTCATAATAATGTACATGTAGTGAAAGGCAAATAGAAGTATGGTCTCTTAAGTTCCTTTAAGCATTTTGTTTCTAGCGCCTCCGGTCTCGAGGGTCACTTCTGCTGCGTGAGCGCCTTCCACTGGGGACTGCGTTACCCCCGGGTCTACGGTAACCATCCCTGCGTTTGTCAGCCTCCCTGTCCCTGTCTCTGTCCCTCCCTCTGTCTCTGCCTCGATCCCTGTCTCTCTCACCCTCACGATGGTCGCCTGTTACACCGATGGCAGGTTTCATCCTCTCCTTGTGCTCCTCTTCCCTCTTCTTCACCTCCTCCTCTTCGCGTTGCTTCTCGCGCTCTTTCCTCCTTTCAACTCTTGCCGCTTCACGCTGAAGAAACTACAAGAGAAGGACATCATGAGCATGATTTGTCTAAACAAAATGTTAGATATAATAAATGCGTGGCCTACCTGTTCCTCTGTAAGAGGAAGCCAATATATGCAAGGAGCTGCTTTTGTTTTTCTGAACAGGTCATCAAGGAGTTTTGCAGGAGGATCTTCTGCTGCTTTCTCTGTACAAAATATAAGCAAAATTATAAAAAGAAGAACTATGACCTCCTCTTTTATTTTCTGCTCCGTTCCGTAGGACTTACCCTTCTTTTCTGTTTTCTTCTCTTTGCTCTTCCCTCTCTCCTTACGCCGTCTCTCTCTGGACCGGGACCTCCTGGCTCCTCCCTCTTTCTCATCTCCATGTTTACCAAACTCTCTCACTTTATCTCGGTCCCATTCACGCTCGGCTCTTGCCCGCTCTCTCCGCTCCATCTCTCGCTCACGCTCAGCCCACTGGTCTCTCTCCGGGAGGAGCGAAGGAAGACCTCGACCATGGCCTTGATTCTCTGGTCCAGGTTTATCACCTGAACCCATGCCTTTGTGGAAGTCCAGCTATAAGAAATTAAATGTTTTAGATGGCTAGACATAAGCAGAATGTAATACAAAAACATGACATAATCCATTACCTCATCCTGCTGGCAGAAATCTACACTAAGGAATTTAGGGTTGCTCTGAGGCCATTTAACACCATGAAGAGCGTCCCGTGTAGCCACTGCCTCTTCAGAGCTGGAATACTATAAAAACAAAAGCCTGATGTAAGGAGAGGGTGATGACATACACTAGTGTATATTAACAAAGATTAGGTCTACTAACAGTGACATAGCAGTGAGACTTGATTTTATCAATCCAGAAGCCATCTTCCACCAGAGAGCCAGTTCTGCTGAGCAGTTCTTTAAGCTGCCCAAGTGTAAATGGCCTAACCTATTAAAAAAAATGTGTTATTTGCTTTACATTACACAATAATTATGTCCATATGTAGAAATTTCAAATTATTCTGTGTATTTACCAGGTTGCAGACATGAACAATGTTGGTAACTTTTCCTCTAGGCGGTGAAAGCTGCCTGGCTGTGCGCACAGGATCATCAATGGTGATGGAGACACCGGTCTTCTGTTGGCTGATGGAACGACGAATAAGGATATCACCAGGAGTCACTACAAAAGACAAAGCATTTTAATTTGTAAAAAAAAAAGAATTTGAAACTAAGAAAAGCCTGTTTAACAAAATTGTAAAGAAACATTCAATTGTAGAAGATGCCTGGACTGTAGGTACTGGACTGTAGTAATGCCTATGTAATCACTCTTGTAATTCCATGCAATGTATTCAGTGTGGTTACAAGGGTTATGGACAGGATTAGGGTTAAATAAAAATAATTACCAGTGTTAATATTTGTTTCATGGCACGTGTGTAGTGGTGATGCGGTATCCATGTCTTGAGGATATGTGTCCATGTTCTCTTCATACATTTTTGTTTCTCTTTCACTCTGTACATCATCATCATCTTCCAGTTCATCTTGCCTCCTCTTTTCCTCTTTCTGACCATTCTCTTGGTTCTCCACATTTACTACCTTCAAATAAAAAAAGAAGGGTTGAGGGGAAATCTATCAATTAAACTCTTCACAATCTTGCTTTTGATTGACATCAGTCACTATATACTAACCTGTGTTACGGTTCGGCGGATTTGGAGTTCTTGTTCAGAGCGGTCTTTGTCCTCATCCTCTGTTTCTGAGACGGGATCCTCTGGGTGAAGGTCCACTACTGCCTCCTGGCTTAAAGATGGTCGGATGTCTGGGATCAAAGACTGAGTGGAGAAAAAACATTAACAAAGATAAATAGACAGCATAAACAATGATGGCAACAGCAGCTCAAGGATACTAAAGCAACATTGCAACAAACCTTCAGTGAATCTGTGGTAATGCTGATGGAAGGTTTTTTGGCAGTGACAGCTGTACTAGAACCCCACCTCCTCTTGCGACCGCCTGCGGACCCAGGCTCATGATCATTCTCTGTGCTTCCAGCACTTGGAGATGATTTGCTGCCTATTTAAGATAAAAAAAATGTTTTTTAATTATTTTATTGTATTTAAATAGGGCATGACAAACACCTTTCAATTAATGATTTACTACAAAATGAAAATGAAATTTTTAAATAAAAAAGGAACTCACTGCTAAGAGAGATCTTACGGGCTGAGAAGGCCTTAGGTGTCTGTAACAAAGGGGAAAACCAGAAGTACAAGGGCAATGGTAAGTAGAGGCATTACAAGTGGAGACAAAAGCATGAGGAACAACTACTGTAATTATTAGCAAAACAAAACTGGGAAAGGAAAAACTGCCGAAATCTACACTGTTTAGAACAGCGGTCTGTTTAATCTAAAAAACATTTTATTGCTGCCTCTGAAATAAAGGCGATGCTCTTTAATCAGACTGATACTAATTATCAAATGAATGGCAATTTCCCAAAGTTTAACCGCTAAAAGTAGCTGAAGACAATAGTTTGTAAATAGTATTGTGAGTGTTGTGATTTGTCTACTTATTCCCTGGTATCACTGACACCTGATCCTTACTGGTTTGGATATGGCCCAATCTTGACTGCAAGTACTGTATCTAGGCAACAATAGTCCAATCAAGGTGGCTGAGAAATCTTTAAGTTGCTTGGCATGGCGGATTCAATAGTTCATGAAGGAGTGCCACAAAAATGTGTCCATTCACAGCAGTTCAAATTTAGAAGTTGTTGTTGTGACCAGCAGTCAACAAAACTTGCATTTTAACTTGGATGAAAAAGGTAAATCCACAATCAGGCGTGCAGCCACAAGACGTCCATTTGAATGTTTTTGGAGCTATAGTGATTGGCAAGTCTGTCTTTACAAATAAATCCATATCTTATGCGGAATAGAATTCCAAGAAATGTCCAAATATCCAAAAGTGAAATGTCCATAATATGTCATTCAAAACTTAAATTCCCAGTGTGGGATTTGAAGAGACCAACTGTTTGAGAACAACTGGCTGATTATATAATGTTGATGACATTATATCAGTTAGAGGGTGCAGGGCCAGTCAGATGAAAAAAAAGTGCTTTGCAAAAGGCTAAGTATTCATAGAGCATCTTCAAGACAGCAGCCTTTGCCAGCATTATCCATGAGTCCTTGTCTAGAGTCTGCAGTGCAGGCTTGGGGGCACATTTGATGTCAACTCTGGGCTCTTGGGGACAGTGGACAGGTGCAGCAGTAGCAGTAGAAGTGGTAGTAGAAGTAGTACGCAGATACCAATATGGGCAATGGAAGAAGCATGACCACCTTTTAACAAAGCAATCATTTGGTGTTTAAACATCAGCCACAATGAGAAAAACCCTTGACGTGAATGCCAGTTACAGGCTTTACATACAGTCATAAAAATTTAATTTTAGGCTCCTCTGTTTAACTAAATTATAATGAGCTTTGAATATAATGTTGAGTGCCCCACCAACTGGTAGATATTTGACAGCTGCCTTACCTCGTCACCGGCCTCAGGACCTCTCTCTGGCTCTGACAAAGCAGGTTCCTCTCCTTGTCTGCAAGTAAAGAAAAGCAAGATAATGTCTCATTCATCTTTCAACATGTATAATACAATCGATTATGTACTATAGAAACTTATTTAACTTGAACATACAGAAACTGCCATGGAAAAAGAATGATCTTATTAATATACTTTTTCAGACAACAAGTAGTTATGTTACTTAAAATCAGACTGCAAAGATGAAACATAAATTAAACCTGGATATTAACTCCACACATTACTAGCCAAAATATTAGCTATGTGAGCTATAATTATTTAATTGAAGGGCAAAACCAGGAAAAGTCACACGATTTGCTTAGTGTTTCACAGAACTATCTGGGAAGGCTTTTGTTGAAAGGGGACACATCAAGATCAGTGCACAAAGTTTTGCATTTCATTTAGTTTAATACAGTGTGAATTCAAACCTTGTTTCTTTTGACTTTTGCTCCTCCTCTTCACTGCTCTTTCTTTCCATGTCATCTCTAGTAGGTGCTTTGTTCAGTCGTGTCTGTGAATGAATTTTAGTTGTAATTATTTGTTTCATTTTGGACATACTGAAAAAATATTTAAGCTGACCTTTATGGAAACATCACAATTGATCGTGTTCTCTGTAGAAATTTCCATTTTACATGGAGATGTTTTCTGCTGCTCTTTTGAAACTTTCACTACTTGTGGTGATGCTTCTCTTTCAGAACTCTCATCCTAGAAAAATAATGAAGCAATGAAAGTAACAACTACTAATACTACACACAGAGTACCTTTAACTTACTGTTTTAATATGGTTTTTAGACCCTTACCCTTCCTCGTTGTGAGATACAGGGCTTCTCTCGTGAAGATGATGAATCAGAAGAGTGAGATGATGATGAGGCAGAGTCGGACTCTGATGAAGACGAGTCATTAGATGACGACCTTTGTGTGTCTTTTTGTTTAGTCCTCTTAACATCCCTTCCTCTTTCTGTGGCACAAACTGAAGTTAAAGCACACGCTTCTTTACCGTCTGCTGCTTTTTGAATGGATTCCTTCACTGGGGTCTCAGTTTTTTCTGATACTTCTTTGATGTCTGACACAAAGTTCGTGGCATCTTTTTTGGCACTTTCCGTATCAACAGGTTTTTCCTCTGCACTTAAGTGCTCAGAAACATCTTCAATAGGTTGTTTGTTTTGCTGTTGATCCCCAGCATTAATGGCTGACGTGACAGATGAAACAGAAGGCTGTGGGGTATCTGAGAATGCACGGTGTCTCCTGATAACCATAGACGATGCCTGTGGTTGCAGTGGGGTGTCTCTCAGAACCCGAAACTTTTTAAAAGGGGACACTGGTGACTTGGGTGTATGAGATTCCTCTGCTTGGCCTTCACTCCAAGATACCGGGCCATGAACTTCGCCTTCCTGCTTGCCTGCTTCTGTTGATGTCTTTCTAGATGGTCCTGTGGAGAGGGGGGGAGGAGTGGGCAGGGGTACAAAACCAATCTCACAGCCACGTCTAGGAAGGAGATGAGTCTCACTCTTCATTTCAGTCATCCTAGACTCATCTGCCAGAGCCCTTTCATCTGCTGTTTTTTCTTCCTGTGCAGCTTTGTCCTTCGCTAACCTTTGCTTTTCTAGCTCAAAAGCCCTTTCCTTTGCCTCCCTCTCCACCTCTAAGGCTTTCTTCTGTTCTTGGGCTTTCTCCCACTCCAGTCTCTCCTTTTCAGCTCTTTCCTTTTCTAGGCGCTCCCTCTCAGCCTTCTCTTTCCTATCCCGTTCCAAGGCTTTTTCTCTATCCATCCTTTCTTGCTCCAATGCTCTCTCTTTCTCAAGTCTTTCCTTTTTCTCAAATTCTAATCTCTGTTTCTCCAGAGCCTGCTCTCTCTCCAACTGCTCAAGCTCTAAAGCCTTTTCTCTCTTAATTCTCTCTTGCTCTAAAGCTTTTTCTTGCTCAATTCTCTCCTTTTCAATTCTCTCTTGCTCTAAAACCTTCTCCCTCTCGATTCTCTCTCTTTCCAAGGCTTTCTCCCTCTCGATTCTCTCTCTTTCCAAGGCTTTCTCCCTCTCGATTCTCTCTCTTTCCAAGGCTTTCTCCCTCTCAATTTTCTCCCTTTCCAAGGCCTTCTCTCTCTCAATTCTCTGCTTCTCTAAAGCTTGTTCTCTTTCTAGTCGTTCTTTCTCCAATCTCTCACGCTCCAAAGCTGCCTCCCTCTCAAACTTTTCTCGTTCTAATCTCTCATTTTCCAGTCTTTCCTGCTCCAAAGCCTTTTCTCTTTCAATTCTCTCCTTTTCCAATCTTTCAAATTCAAGAGCCCGCTGTCTTTCTAACCTCTCTTGCTCGAGGGCTCTTTCTCTCTCTTCCCATTCTTTCTCCAAAGCCTTGGCTCGTTCAAGTTCCAGGGCTCTTTCACGTTCTTCCCGCTCACGTTGCTCACGCTCCTCTTGTTCTCTTTGCAAAGCCAGGGCTTTTTGCCGCTCGAGCTCCTTTTGCCGCTCGAGCTCCTTTTGCCTCTCGAGCTCCTTTTGCCTCTCAAGCTCTTTTTGTCGTTCAAGCTCCTTTTGCCTCTCGAGCTCCTTTTGCCTCTCGAGCTCCTTTTGCCTCTCGAGCTCTTTTTGTCGTTCAAGCTCCTTTTGTCTCTCAAACTGTAAAGCTCGTTCTTGCTCTTCTTTTTCTTTAGCCAAAGCTAACTCTCTTTCTCGCTTCTCTCTTTCTAGAGCGAGCTCCCTTTCCCGTTCAAACTGTTCTTTCTCCAACAATTTACGCCTTTCTTCTTTTTCCAGTACAGCTCTCACTCGTTCCTCCTCCAATGCTCTTTCTTGCTCAAGTTTTCTCTGCTCTTGCCTTTCCAGCTCAAGAACCTTTTCTCTTTCTGACTCAGCATCTCTCTCTGCAGTAGCCTTTAATACACTTAAAGGAACTGAATGGTCCTGGTTTGTGCCAGGATTTATTAGGGCATGAGCCGGATGAGAGATAGAAGACTCTGAGTGAGCTCGACCAGGAAATGGAAGTGACAATGAGTTGTTGTCCTCCCTATTGCTGTCACGAGCATGCCACCCTGCACCAGAGAAGGCACCTTCTGACTCCATTTTTCTTGCCAGAAGTGTCAAGGGGCCAGGCTTGCGCTCATTGTGTGCACTGTGTGGCTCAGGGCTACTACTGCGGCTGCCACTGCTTGAGGAACCAGAGCTGGAAGATGAGGGAGATCGCCCTGCTGGAGCTACATCAGGGCTAGGGGGACTCTGTTTTGGGGTGTCAGGTAACGGAAAAGATAATTCTGGTGGTGGAGAGGGTGGAGGTGTTGGCTGGCGGAGTTGAGGAGACAAAAGAGAAGGCATGTGTTGCTGCTGAGGCTGGCAAGATGCTGCAGATCTCTCTCTGGCCACTGGGGCTCTCACTGGCTGTCGGGGGGGTCTCCTCTGTATATTACTGTCCCAGTCATCATCATCATCAGCATCCTCCTCTCCATCCTCACTCTCCTCTTCATCACTGTCAGCTGCAGCTTCACTTCGTTCTTGAGCCAAAGAGCCAGAGGCAGGAGGCCGTGACATGGCAGGCTCCTGATTTCTGTGACTCAACCCCTCTGGCATCGCTTGTCCACTAGAAGGGCCTGGGGGCCTGTAGTGGTCAGCTATAGCTGGTAAAGCATCCTGAATATGAATCAAAAGTTATTTGCAGTTACTAACTTTCATTCAACTTGCCATTTACAGATTGTAAGAATTAAAAAAACAAAAAACAAATAAAGAAGACATGATAACTAAGAAACAAGAAAAAAAAGTTACCTGGGCTTGTGGGGGACAGCTAGTGTTATTAACTTTATTGTGATCCTCTTGGTCTGTCAGCAAGCATGAAAACACCACAAAATGAATATAATTAAAAACAAATGAATAGTTAAAACTGAGCATCAGTGTGGGATCTGTAAACTGACCACTGGTTTCATATGCTTCACGTGCTTCTCTTTCCAGCCGCTGCCTCAGGAGCTCCTGTTGTTTAGCCAGATACTGCTTAATAAAACTGTTCTGGCTCATTTCCTCGCCAATCTAAAGATAAAACATGCACACATTAAAAAATGCAAATTTAAATATAAAGCACTTGGAGAGTGCAGACCTCCACCAAGGCAGTATATTTCTATGGATCACTCTCAAAATGTAATCAAATGTTCACTGTGTAACGCAAGACCTTGCCTGATAATTTCATCCAAACACACAGACACAGGCACACACACACAAACACTAGCAAAAACATGACTTCCTTGGCAGAGCTAATAATAATAATGCCATTACTAACCAACAGTAGAAAAAACATACCTGGGAGTTTGGTTGGAGTCCAATATGAGCTGTGGAAGTTCTTTGAAGATTTTCCAACATAAGCGCCTGAAAACAATAGATTAATAAACTGTAAAAAATAAAATGTCAGTTGAGTTTAATTGAGCAGAAAATGCCTCTAAATATTTGGTGTAATGTGTCAGCTTAACGCTAACACCAATGGGTTATGTAACTTTGATAGTTGGTATTCTGATTGAAATGAGGCTAAAATAAAATACAACAATTGCTACTATTGTATGGTTGTAATTGTAATCGATAAGACTGAACTGAATAACCAGTTACAGGGTAAACAAACAGTCTCATTGACCGTATGTACGCGCTCTTTAGGCCCAGGGAAAGAAGAGAATAAAATGTTCTCTTGCGCAAAAAAGAGCATTTAAACAACCATCTATAATAATTTAGGCACGAACCTGACACAAGCAGATAAACTTCTCTTATATTTACACATAGGGTACTTTTGTGGAAGAAGAAAAATGTTGAGCAACGCTGTAACATTACATGCAAACAGTGGGTAGGCGCTAAAGCTAGTGCTCAACTCCAAAGGGTTAGGTTAGCAGTAGAAGCTAACATTATTATACCAATACCACTTGAACACAACAGTTATGAAGTTACAGCACTTTAAATGTGTGCACAATCAGTATGTTTTCATTCTTTAATGCATCGGTCAGTGGTAACATGCCTTAAATAAATACACACAGTTTGCAAAACGTCCATTATATGGCTAACTATAGTCAGTTGGCCCTCGGCAAAACATCAGCCCGTCCCCGCGTTAGCTGCTGCTAGGAATAACTGTAGGTGTTTACTTCGTACCAAACTTACCCCCTTGAGTCTTTTGATGAGCGCATTTTTCTGTCCACTTTTTGAAAGCCCCCTCTCTTCGAGGGCAGCTTTTAAATCTGCTACTCGAAGAGACTGAAGCGGTCTCCCGTCCAGGGTTACGTCTTCGAGATCCGCCATTTTCCGTTTCTCTCGTCGTTCAGCCAGAGACGAGCGACGCCTCCCATCGGTGACGTCACTTTGCGTCACTCACAAAATGTATTGCACGGGTTTGCGAGTCTGCAACCTCTTGGATCCCTTTTATTGCCGAAAGTCCTAAATATGCATGTGTGAATAGTCGAAACAGATATTATTGCACAAAAGGCTACGCACACGTAGGTCTAGCCAATTATGATAGACCCTTTCATAGTTGTAAACAGTAGGCCTAGTTCAACATGCATTAGCATTAGCTACTAAATATTGCATTTAAGATGTTTTGACAAACGACTACCACATGCTACATTACCCATTACAGGCTTAGGGAACATTACCTCACATTGTATTTTATTTTAATTTACCATAGTAGGCTATTCACGTGGCTACTGCCAATAAGACCATAGGCTAAATGTTGATTCAATGGAGTGTGAACTAAATATGTATATCACTAACAATATTGGTATATTTGACAGCCTCTAACTTACACATACTTTGTCCGATTACGAAACACCGCTTTACAAACTACGCCAGAACATACTGTATCTAACCAATATGATGTATGTTACCTCAATAGCGCCACCTATGGACTACTTGCAAAATGTTCTTTTAGGGAAATTTACAAAACTTGGCAAAAACATCCTTCACAAACATCCAGACAAATCAAACACACCAAATAGACTCTTCCCCTATTTGTCATGGTTAGGGGGCGGGGCCTCTTAATTGCTCGTTAACAATACCCTTAGACATCACAGATTAAAGTAGCGGTTAGTGCCAAAACATTAAATTAACTGTCCTGGCGTCGGTATGCACTCTCCGAGTGCTTTCTAGTTACTCATGAATTGATTGCATAAAAATAAAAAAGCTTTGTAGAATTTAATTTTAAAATAGGAATAAAAAATAGTGTGCATCCTTTTGTATCATAAAAGTTGTTACTGACTTCCCAATTTCAATCCAATATGGTCGATTTCCTGTTTGTCGTAGGGCGGGGCCATAATAATATTTTATGTTCAGCACAATGTGAAGAATCACTGTACCAAGTTTCATTGCTTTGTGACAAAGTAAGTGTATACAGAGTCCCATAGGAGTCGTAAACATGGGGGCGCTATAGAGGCATTCTTTATTCAACCGTAATAATTTGCATATGTCCAATAAATAGACCCTAGCCTGAGTCACTGTGCCAAAATTCATGAGATTTGGTTAATGTTCACTAGGATTAATCACTCCAATAAAATGCTCAAAGTCATTAATTTGTTAATTAATTAATTATTATTCATCGCAGAAGTATTAAACTCAGTG
>JAVQKG010024271.1:0-10656 GCA_036025885.1 Hypseleotris bucephala
GTCTTTAGTTGTAACCGAATTTAGTCCTGTGTAAATCTGATAAAGTTTTGTTTTAGTTTAGTTAAACCTTATAACATACTAATTTAATACATTTAAGTCCTGGTTTTAATCTAGCCCAAGTAGGATACGTTTTTGTTCTCTTTTACTGACTTTAAAAAAAGTTTGGTCCTTATTCAGTCCTGGTTTAGTCCATCCCTGATTAAGTCCTTTTTAGTTCTTATTAAGCCCAAGTTTAGCAACAAGTAAAATCATCTTAATTTTTTATTCAGTCAATCTGTGTAAATATTAATATATTGCCTGTTTTTCTAATATAGTACAGCCCTAATACACTTAACTATCAATTTTCTGGGCTCTCCATACCCTTCTCCTGTGCCTGGAGTCTTCAGGGGAGAGAGAGACACAAATAGCATTCTGGCTGCATGCTTGTCCTCATCCTCCTCTTCTCAGCGGCTCTAATTGGTGGTTATGTGTGCAGCAAGGGGGAAGGAAGCGCAGTGAATGTGTAATCATTTGGAGTCTTCTTCTCCCCTCAGATGTTTCATCCCTCTCTTTTTTGTTTGTCTAATTATACAGCGTGCTCAGCTCCACGTAAACTGTGTAGCGGAGCACTGGCACCGCATGAATGAGTGACAAGTCAGAACAAGGGACACAAAGGAATAGAGAGATTATAGCAGCAGTGGAATTAGTGCTAAGTGTGTTTTGTGCGATACTCCAGCTGCAAATGTAACAGGACAAAGGCGAGTGGGTAATGGTAAAGCGGTGTTGTTTTCACCTTTATGATAGAAGAGGATGTGTCATTATTTGTGTGTGTGTGTTGTCATGATATAGGACCTGTCCGCTGTGCTCACAGTGTAATATGTTATTGCACTGAAGCCCAGTGCCTCATGGGAAAGCGTCTATAACCTTGTCTGACTGTCTCGGACCCAGCGGCTTTTCTCATTGTTTCTTCATGTAACAAGGCTAAACTGTGTCCTGGATTAATATGACGACAGAGGGGTGTGGAATATTGACAAAAAAACATGTATTTTAAAATTATATCTTGGTATAATTGTACATTGTATTGCATTTATTCATATTTGAATGCTTGAACAAGTCTCTTTTGAAGTGGAAGTTATCATTTAAAATCTATAAATCTATTATTATTTTAGATTTTATACAGTAACTTTGTTTAGCATAAGAAATAAAATAGTATTTTGTATGAAATGGTATATTGCCCACACCTTGAAGATTCAACTGGTTGAATTCACTTATTGGGGAGATGAAAAAGCAAGTTCTTTCTTTGATATGAATAAAGTTCCTCATAAGCAATACATTTGAGTCCGTTGTCATTATTTCATATTTCTACATCTCACATAAAGCTATATTTTACTGTTGTTAAACTAACCAAGCCCCTGGTAAGGTCCCATTCCCCTAGTCTTTTTGTATTATTCATAGGAAAGCACTCAGTTCAGTGGTGCAGAACAGTGGAGGTGATGTAATAGTGCTGCCAGCGTGCCTGTATGTGCTGCCACATTTGGGACAGATTCATGCGACAACAGGACAGTAGACAGGGTAGAGAGCTGGGGCTGGTCAGCTTAGATCAGTACTGGTAAAAGAATACATATTCTCAAACTGGACACCTGACATAACCATTACTGGGTGAACTCGACAGGAATAATGCGATTTACACTTGAGGCACAAATATAAAAATAACAAAAAATAAAAATAATTCAAAACAAGGGGAAAAATGTAGACTTTGTATTTGTATTTAACTATCTTATTACTATTGATTTACAGACAAAAAGGTCATTGTATTTATTTTAGTAGGACTCATAATCCAGGTTTTGGGCCCTTTTTAAACTGGTTTTGCTGCCACCTTCTGTTGCCTAGCCTACATTAAAAAGTATAGCCTACATACAATCACTATACACAGGCCTACATACTGTCTTTTTTTTTTTTTACTGGAGTTTACCTTTAACTTTTAAGGTAGTTGGTGTTTGATGTCTACAATGGTTGTCTTTGTAATTTCACAATAATTGCAGTCAAAAATTAACTTTAATTCTACCAACTGTCATCTTATAGTAGATTGAATTAAATTTGCTTATTTCACTACTCACGTATACCTGTTTATACAACTTGTATCCTATCTGTCATGAAATTAAACACTTCTAATCTGGTTGTCAGCCTTTATACCTCATAGTTAAATGAACAAATAAGGAAGTAAAAAAATCATGTCCACTCTGGGGATTGTGAACAATGGTGTGGACAATACAGCAAGAAACCTGAGACGATGTTGTAGTCCCGAAAAAGTACCTGGGCAAAATATCAGGTTTAAATTTGTTTATTATGGAAATACTTTAATTTAGTCAAAGTCAAGTGTGCAAAAATATTTACAAAGCTCTTACAACTGAGCTAGTACACAATCAACAGTTTTTCACAATAAATTGTAATAATGATCGTCCCTATTGATGTGTGGTCCTCATGTGAACCATTTGTGCTTTATGCCTGAAAAGATAATAGCATTAGTTAGTTATGAATAAATTAAATTAAATTAAAACTTGAGGAAATCAACAAATTTTACCTTAGACGATTGACATAATCCATCACCCAGTTTGAGGCTGGGTTAAAACATGCTTTTCCTCTTTTTGTGTGGAAACTAAGAAAAACACAAATGCATAATTTAGTTTAGCATATATATATATATATATATACTTACTTAAATACTTACATAATCGCATTGAAGTTACATATTTCTCTGTCCGTTTGAATGGAGAGACCCTTGATCTCAGAAAATGGCACTTTAATTCTTGAGTACCTTTGGCAGCATGGGTAATACGCTGTAACAAGAACATTTAAGAATATGTTAGATAAATAGAAAACACAACATAATAAACATATAAAGCTATGGTTAAATTAACATTTACCTCCAGAGGCGAACAAGCAACAAGCCAAAAGCATGAACAGCGTGACATGGGCACTGACTGAAATCATTCTGTCTGTGTCTTTGTGTGTAGTAGAGTAAGTGTGTGAGCAGTCCTTATATGCACCGCGCATTCCTTTTGTCAAACAAGGAACTTTCCGGGTCTGCCTACATTAACAGAACAAGCAGAAACCCCCTCATATTTTCCATCCATATTCAAATATGGACCAAGAGTCAAGACAATGTATTATATGACCATTTAATTATTTTATTACATTTGTTCATGAGAAATTAATCAAAAATAATCATAAAAAGCTAACATTACATTTGCTTTATTTTAGTAACACATCCAAGCTCACGCACATGTATAGAAAACAGTGTATGTATAGTATGCAATCTGTCATTCTTTTCTGCAATTTTCCCAGTTTTTCTTTTATCCTCTTTGTTAAAACTAACTTGGTTTGCAAAACATTCAGCTTTTTATTCTGCCAATAAACGGATGCAGCAAAGAAAGAAACAAATTGTACCTTGGGATTTGTAATGTTAATAATTATAAAACAGTCCAATTTTGGGACCGGTTTCACTGTGATGCTTTTGGCGTAGCATAATAACAAAACAAACAGTTACACTGTATCTACAGCCACAACAGAAGATAAAGTCAGTTTGGGGTTCATGTTGATTGCTATCTACCAGAAGTGAAACATAATGGTAGATTGGTATCTAGTTTGACTATTGCCCTGCACACAAGTTGAGGAGCTCATGCACCATATTGTCCATGACCTTATATTTTGTGTCTTTGTCCTTAATACAAATTTAATCACAATTTCTGTTTGAAATCTGCTACGGCTACAAATGAATGTGAGCGTTTTTGTCCTATAGCTAGAATATTCCAAGATTTGCAATTAGTGTTTATTAAAGCAGCATGGGAACATATACTATAAATTATATTCATAAATCAGATGGGGAACACTTGAGTTTTAAAAGTGCACATTTATTGTGGGAAGATCTGAGTAGGCCATGTTGAGGTTTCAGAAAGGGGTCGTTTTCTAGGTCAAGAAACCTTATAGCGGAACGAAAAGTGCAAAATGCTAAACCAAGTAGGTCACTGAAGACTTTCTCTAATTTTGCTTAATAAACTTTCCATGTCAACCACGCTTTTGAATCACTCTTTACATCCTGTCACATTCTAATTATATTTTTAGAAACATGTGACCTCATGAAAACTGCAAATTTGCATTTTAGTGCATTCAGGGCAGATTTATGAATGAGGTTGTGGCTTTTGTTCTCATGTAGTAACTGTGGAGGTTAAAGTGAATTCAACATAAATTAATTGAGCAGAAGATTTTATCTTAAATATTCCCCACACAGCCATTCATACCAGTACTTACATACAGCATATAAACATTCCATGCAACGTTACATATTCCATCAAATATGGGGACTTTCTGTAAGCCAATGTGGGAAAAATAGGCCATGACCTTATACAAAGTACTTGAAACAGATGGGTTAGGTTTTAGCAGGTCCATGCTTCCGGTGTCATAAAGTATTTAAGCCCGCTCTATTGTAAGAAATCTTATGACAACTTGGGACAAGAAGCTGGAGAACAATGGCAAACCTCTCTATATGTGTTTCTCTGCTGCTAGTGCTTTTGACAATAGGAGACAGCAGTGAGTATGATTTTTCCAGTATTTCAGTCCAATCAAGTGCACTGTATTAATAAACCTTTTTGCTTTTTTAAAGGTTCACTCAAATTTTGCTGCACAAAATACGATGACATTAAACTACCAGCAAAAGCTCTAAAATATTATGTGGAGCAAAAGGTGGCAGAGTTCTGCGACATCAGAGCAGTGATGTGAGATTTATTTATTTTTTTATATTTAACTAAATTAATGTAACCTCAGTCACTACAAATTATTCAGTTGTGTGTGTGTGTGTGTTTACAGTTTTCAAACAGTAATAAACAAACCCTTGTGTGCCAATCCTGAGAGCGGGTGGGTGAAAAGAGCCATAGAGATTGTTCCGCAGTAAGATGCTCACTTCAGTATCACTTGAATAGCACAATGTCGACATAATCAAGTTCTAATATTGTTAGTGTTTCTTGCTTTTTCAGCTTTGATCAGTGGAAAAAACATGTTTAGAGCCACAGAAGATACTGTCACCAATTAATAATTTTTCATCTGTATTTTTGTATTTATTAGAATGTTATTTTAAGTCTAAACATAAAAACATGTTGAAAGATGGAATTAAAAATTGTTTTTCTGTATATGGTTTGAAGTTTTATGTGAAAATAAAATGAATGTAATTGAAATTACAACCTGTGGGCTATAGCTAATGACTTATCCACAATATCCAATAAAATAATACTCACTGAATGCATGAATTGCAGAGAATTCACAGAAATAAAAGGTCTGGTACTGACCAGTTTTCTTTTTTACACTACTATTGCAGCCAAATGGTGTTAGGCTGTATGAAGAACTATGTAATTGTGCGGATAACCACCAGATGGAGGTAGTGTCCGTCACAGGAAGGATTCACCACATGAATTAAAAAGGCCAGCGGAAGAGATTGTTTGTTTTCAGCAGCTGCAGAAGTGTGATGCTGTAAATGTTTTTAGATTTTCAAGTGAAGCTTGTTTGGGTTAGCCCCTTAGAGTTAGTCCTAGACATGACTGCATTAATTTTGAGTTTAAACATTTCATATGATGAAGAGATAGTATCTTTACATCACAGGCTAACATAAGCTAACTCTTAGCTTGTTTTATGAAGGAGGACTCAGGCTAAACGACAAGAGGTATGAGTCATATGAAGCACCGCTAACTTTGACGTGGTGATGCAGCTATACTTTGTAATGATTCTGCTTTCGGTCTGTTGATAGACTAGGCTGCCGTGCTTGAAAGTATCAATTTCAATAAGTAGGCTATAGGCTATGTTACTTGTCTTAGGGTGTAAAACCTGATGCAACGATATGTGTAAATGTAAAATAATTATTTCAGCACTACTGTTTTGCATATACGTCTAGGTACGACATGGAAGAGATGGTGGTGACAGAGCTTGAAGCCAGCTGACAGACCCAGTAGCTGTGGGTTTACATTTTTAAAGCAGTCATGAAACGATTAGTGAGGGCTAAAGGTGAAGATGTGGGTTTGTTTGTTGACTTGGACTTTCCCGCAGACGACACTGCCCTGTTTTCTGACAGCTCCACACCCATCGCTGAACTGAAGGACAGCATTACATGGCTACGCCCTCAGGTCAGTGGCAGGTCAGGAATTACCAGTGATAATATACTTGTGTACATCTGGAATTCCGACAATGCCCGAAATGTGGTTGATAAACTAAAAAAAACTTTAGGAATAGTAAAATGAATTGTCAAACAGACCTTTTTTATTCCCAGGAGATCTGCCCGTCACCAGCTCTCTTTCCTGAAAATGGCAGCTTAGGTCATGCTAAGCAAGGTTTATTGGGAGACTGCTGGCTTCTTTGTGCAACCACCATCTTGCTAGAAAACAAACATTTACTGAACAGGGTAAAATGACTTACTGTTCTTATTTATTACATTTCTCTGTTTAGGGATTAGCGACATGTTTTAATATGTCTCCTGTATTGTTTAGGTGTTTCCTCCAGACCAACCCTTATGGGGTGATAATGGGTACCAAGGGTTTTTTTGTTTTCGTTTTTGGCAGAATGGCCACTGGATGGATATCATCATAGATGACTTCTTGCCATGTGTTAACTCAAAGCTCTGCTTCTCACGGTGCCTCTCCCCTACAGCCTTTTGGGTACCACTTTTGGAAAAAGCTTATGCCAAGTGAGTACTTACTTTATATTGTGCTTCAAAGGACACAAACATAATTTGTTAATTTCTAATAACTTTGTCTTCAGACTTTATGGCTCATACGAGACACTGTGGGCAGGACAAGTGTCTGAGGCTTTAGTTGACTTGACTGGTGGCGTGGCTGAGCGCTGGAGTCTTGGTGACTCTGGGTCAGATGAGGAAAGCCAACTGGACACAGACCGTGTTAGAAGACGACTGGGCCACAACCTCCTGAAGTCTGTGAAAGATAACTGCGTACTTAGCTGCTCCACAAACAGCTTATCAGTAGGTCAGGCTATATTAATTTAGAATTATATATATATTTAAAATAGTTTGTTTCTGAATGCCCCTTCTTTAACCTTAGATGTTGAAGGTGCCAGCGAGTCAGGTCAGTATCATGCCCTAAATGTCCTTGAGTGGCTGGATTTGAGTTCTCTGTCTGGGCACAAAGTACATCTTCTCAGGATGAGAAACCCCTGGGGAAGATGCTGTTGGAAGGGGTTTTGGATGAAGAGGTGGGGATAAATGTTTTTTTTCTCTTCTAGTGTCAGCAATTGCCTGAATTGTCATTTTTATCTTGTTTTGTAGTGGTGCAGGCTGGAACTCTCTTGACCCTCTCTGTGCATCAGATTTACAAGGCAGACTTTCACAAGGGGAATTCTGGTTGGATGGGGAAGAGTTTATGTCTATGTTTGATGATGTTACTGCAGGTTATCTAGTCAACGAGGAAGGACATATAAAAAGTATCTACTCAGGTATTGTTTCAGTCTATTCCAAACATTTAAGCCCAATCGTGCCCTTTCTTCTTATTCTTTAAACAAAACCCTTTTGTGCAGGAAATGTTTTGGTACACAATCATCAGCTGGCAGGTGAGTGGCTAAAAGGGTACTCTGCTGGTGGTAGTAGGAACAGCAATAGCTACAGCACCAACCCAAAGTACTGGCTCAAAGTCGCAGAAAGAGGAGAGGTATTGATTTCACTGCTGCAGCATAAAGAAAGAAGGAGCTATGGACAAATGCCATTTGAAAACAAAACTGTAACAAAGCACCAGCATTACCAGGCTATCGCTCTGCACATTTGGAAGGTATGTGTTATTACTTAGATTTAGTAACATTTTCACTTTTTGTCTAATTGTTCCCATGGTTTTGTCAGGTGGAGAGGAAGCGTTTCAATTTGAGCCGAGTTGTAAATAAAACTCCTGTTGCTTCAACTCACTGCCATGCCTTTGAGAGAGAGGTGGTTCTTCATAAAGAGCTTGAGTCTGGATACTACCTTCTGATCCCCAGCACCTACCAGCCTGAAGCTCAGACACGCTTCCTCATCAGGGTCTTTTCTTCTTCCTCAGTTTCTCTCAGGTAAATAAACATCAGATAAGCAAGTGCAGTACAGTAACTCCTTTTTGTTGGTTTATAAGCCATTTCAATCACATCCACAGTGTCCTAAAAAGCCCAGCACCCTCACTGCCATTAAAATCAGATGGAGAGTGGGATACTACGTACTTCCAAGGAGCTTGGAATAAAGGAAGCACTGCAGGAGGAAGTAGGAATTTTCTCTCTTACTGGTCCAACCCACACTTCCCATTTAGTGTGTCTGATGATCCAGTAAAAGCTCCAGGAGTGAACATTAGGATCTCTCTGCATCAAAACCACTCTGAGATTGATTTACATCCAATTGGCTTTCACATCTATACGGTAAGTCAGATACTATAATGTTGTAGATACTGCTCGGCATTCTGTACAGATGTTTGGATAATGTGTAATATGAAAGAAAGGAATTATTTAAATGTGTTTTTATATTCAATATTTATTATAGGACCAAGATGAATCTAAGATGAAGACATTAAAAGATGCTGATCCTGTAGCTAGCTGTATTCCTCACTGCTACAACCAGGTTGTCACTCTGTCCTGCTGTCTTCTTCCTGGAGTCTACACCATAGTGCCCTCAACATATGAGCCAGACTGTACAGGCAGCTTCACCATCTGTTTATCTCGCAGGGTACAAAGGTTGGGCCTGATTCTTTGTTCATTTTAATAACAAAAACTTCTTTAAAACTTCTTTTAAACTTTCTTATAACAACATTGTTTCACAGAAAAGTAGTGAAATGTCAAGAGACACTTGGAAAAGCCATCCAAGAGGTTAGTTAGTTGTCAATTTTTTAAATCAGTAAATATGATCAAATACATTTATATATTGACAAACATAGGGCATCGATTACATCGATCGATATAACAAACTATGTTTATCTGTTTTGAGTCACAAGATGGAAGCACTATATAATTATTTCCTTCTGTCTGTGGCAGGTGTCTTATATTTCTTTCATGCAGAGCTAGTCCTGATAGCTGTTACTCCACGGAAGCTGCCTCAACTCACTATGCCTCCTATGGCACATGATGAAAGAGCTGTTTCATCCGTCCATGTTTACCAGGCCGACAGTGTGTGCATGTCCATGTATGCATGTGTACCATGACTGTTTGGGAATGCATGCAGAGAACTAGTTATGTGTGTCGGTGCTCGTATCACCCCCTTTATCCTGAACTACAGAGGCTCTGGGCCTATGAACAGCACACACTTATCAGCCATTAGGACATCAGAGACAGTCGGTGGGCTGGGCTGCTAATGAAGTATGACGGGGCTGGCTCATGTAAACAAACATCCGCCATTGAAGGGGACCGCCGTTGCTCTTGCTCATTCACTCACTGGTGCGCTTTCCGACCAAAAACAAAGACCCCTCTTATGAAGGTCCTCAGAGGCACAGGGGCCAAGGGCCAAGGGATGGTCTCAAACTGGAGAGCCAACTAAACCACGCCGCACCATAACGTGCCATACCATGCCATCCTCCCATTTTCCTCCCAATTTAATAAACTGTTCAACCCTATGCCCATAAAAGTAAAGTTGACATCCTCTGACCCTTTATAGTAGGCTGATGGAATTGCTCATACATAGAGGTATTCTTTTGAAGTCATTCTTTGAAGTCACCATAAACTGTGTGTGTTGTAACAAAGAATAAACATGTTTCATTTCTTTGTGTCACATTTCCTTGTTTACATTTGTGGTTACGCTCAATTTTATTAGTATATAATTTGATCTTTATATTTCTAGTAAATCAGCGATTAGCACTTTTTTAATGTCATTTTCACTCTCCCACTACACTGAACACCAACTATGCGTGCGCGTACACGTAATGCGCGCTACCGTTCCTGCGGAATCCAGGGGGCTGTGGTTGGACTCCGAAATAATTTTGCCTAGAAAATAATGAACAACAAATTTGACGCGTGAGTAATTGATTATATGTGTGTGGTATGTTACGAAAAGCGGGCTTCCTGTCACTTCCTGTTGCTAAGTCACGTAGAGAGCCATATGTTACTATTAGCTGTGTGGTTGCATGCTAAGAGGTGTGTCAGCTCTTGCATGGGTCTAAATATTGTGTTTTAGGCTGAAATCGACATGGGAAAAAGGTGAGAAAAAGAATCTGTGGTCTTCACTAATGTTAGCTTAAACTGGGTTAAGGTTTAGTGTTAATCAGTGTTGTTAGCGTTAGCATAGCATATAAGGCTAGGCCCTAAAACCTCGGCCTATAAGTTTTGAAGAGGCGGCGAAAAGCCTCACGCTCCATCGACAAGAGTCCCACGAGTTAGCCGGGTGCTGTAAGCTAGTCAACCGTTTACAATGAAGATGTTTGTATCTTTACTTTTTACATTGATTTCACTCTGACCCTTCATACCACGTAACTTATTAAATTAACGCTAGTTGTTTTAAATTATATGTTTTTGTTAATCAAAGTAGTTTTTATTATTATTGCTTTGTATTTGGGTGGTACGAATCTTGTGCATTTAGGAAGACTTAAAGTATTGTTTTAAGAATTATTAATGAACGAATGTGTAACATTTGGTTAAGGTTTACACCCAGCATCCAGTATACTAAACTGTTCTCTCCTCCAATTTACTCAA
>JAVQKG010024327.1:0-13903 GCA_036025885.1 Hypseleotris bucephala
TACTTGGTAAGCCTGAAATTATCACTAGCCAATAAATCAGTAGGTTGTCTGTAGGTTGTGTATATAATTGTGTAATAACTGGCCATTTTAGAGTGTACCTCCTGCAAGCCACTACAATCATACCACAAGTCATTGTACAGTAATGTTTCTTGATTTGAACTTTACCAGGTTTGTTATGAACTCATCTAATGCTAATTCAGGGGAGTCAATGTTTGAATGTTGCTGCTGCCATGTGAAAAGCTACTGTATTAACACTATATTATAGAGCAAGAGCACAGATGTACCTAATAAATCAGCTAGTCAGTGTAATTCACAGTTGATGTGAATCGCTGAATAAAACCACACAGTTTGAGCTAATCTGAAATTAAATGTATAATTCTCATGAAGCTGAGTCACACCAGTCTAAATATATTCAGGTCACAGTCATAGGATGCCAGTCAAGTGCAAAGTGTCAACCCCTCCCCTCTGTTGCCATGGTGATTTTAATAAACACAGGCCTTGACCATTGCAGGCATGTAGATACATAAAGAGCAGTCCATTACAGAGTATCACTTTCTCTTTCAATTATTCATTGAATGCATTAAAGGTTATATTTTGAATTAATTATTCAATATTGTTTCTGCTGTAAATGAATACAAGTAGGGGAAAGGAAGCACAGCCAATCGGCTACTATTGAGCTTAAACTATTTACAATATGTATTCTAACTAGTTCAACCAAGGTCTTTGTTTGAAAGAAGAAATAATAAATAAAATATAATCAAACTTGTGGTCAAATATTATCAGAGAATAAAGACAAAAAACAGAAAAGCATTTTTACAGTGAGGCACTGATTTTGACATCTAAAAGATTTAAAATACAGAGGGGTGTAATTAGTGCTAGTGTCCGTTAGTTTGTGTTATTTAATATCAAAACACTAAGCTATGAGCGCCCTATGTACAGTATAGACCAACAAAGCCCACACTATCTCATACACAGCTTTGAAATTGTTTGTTTGTTCATTCATTAATTCCTTGGCTTGAGTTAGTATTTACAAAATTATTTAAGGCATTCCTGGATCCATGTGCTGCTGCACATATGCACATTTATGCAGCCCCATTATTATTATGGAGCAACAATTTTCTCATATCTTCACTGTTCTGTCAATTACAGGCAAAAAAGGCCCAAACTAAAGAAAATAATTCCCAGTATCAGGTACAGTTCCAGATTTTTTTTTACAGCCTATTACTGACCTTTTTAGAAAATGTCATCAAATTCTTTTCATTACATTATCTTTGTAAAAGCCTAAATGTAAATGTAACCCCCCCCAAAAAAAGAAAAGAAAAAACACTTGATACCACGAACTATCTTTCGAAGCTAGATGTCTGGATGTCATTCTCAAAACAGGCCCAAAGTCAGAAGGCATTTTTACGATAAAACCCAATATAATGTATACCATGAATAAATAACGTTAAGAAAGCACTGCAGCCACTTGACTCAGAAAAATAGAGCGTTTGGATTTGTCAGCCGCAGCCAAGAGCAGTCAAAACGTTTAGGAAAAAAACTTTTGTCAGTATTTTCTGCTTGACATTTTTGACATAGTTTCCCATTTTACTCACCTACAGTACAGCTTTAAAGGGATCCTATTATGCTAACTTGACATTCTGAGCTGTCTACCATGTTATTGTTGTTTCCACATTAAAAATATACCTAGGGATGGATTTTGTTTTATTTAAGAATGTTTTAAAGCAATTATAATTTCAACTACTGACCATCTCTGGTGCTGAAAACATGTGGTTCACTTTTCTACATATGTGAAAATTATGTAAGCTACTGCTTTCCATTTGGTTTGTGGACAGCAGGAGAAATGTGAGCCTTAAATTTTTTTATTTTTTTTAACTTTTATTTAACCAGGATAGTCCGGAGTGCCCGGAGGAAACCTACACAGACACGGGGAGAACATGCAAACTCCACACAGAAGGGCCCCGACTGCCCGGTCTGGGAATCGAAGCCAGGACACTCTTGCTGTGAGGCAAGAGTGCTAACTACTACGCCACCGTGCCGCATGTGGACAGGCACCCAATCTGAAGTTTTTAGCAAAAACGCAATATATATAAATATTATAGTTTTAAAATATAAAACAAAATGCAAAATGGAAACAAAATTAGTTTTAAAGGTTTGAAAAAGGACACAACATGTTCCCTTTAACGATCTGTATTGCACATCAGAATTAGACACGCAGGCCACTAAACCTCAAAAGCAACAGTGCAACTAATAAGACTATTACAAATGAAATAATACTCGGATGATCATTCTGCTTTATTGGATTAACTCTGATTATAATGGAGGCTAAGTGAATCCTGGGAGGCCAGCAAAAGCCAAGTCAGTGCTAAAGCAACTGAGTCCAAAAGCATTCAAACAAATTAATAGTCCATTAAACAAAGCAAGAAAAACCTGTGCCTTGCACTGTGCCTTAAAAGCACATTAGCATTTGAACAGAAGCGACTCATTTATCTGCTGGAGGACTGTTGTTGCACAGTGAGAAACTCTGGGACGCGACTCATGTTTGTGTCTTTATATTTTACAAGGGACATCCGGTGAAAGTCTTAATCCCCGAAGTACTATAAGTGATGGTCCCACCTAACCCTGACATGATCAATTCTCAACGTTTTTCCGTATCTACGCGTTGTCACCGCGAGTCATCCTTCTCATTTAAAAGCTACTGTATCTCCCTGTTTTCAATTAATCTCGGCGGCTAGCTCTGTTTGCCCTTCCACTTTCTTCCTGGTCCGCATCCATGCATCCATCTTGTTGTTCCCTGCTACCTCCCCCCACACCAATCCCTTCTCTCTGGCCCAAGCACCGATTCGGTATTCCCAAAGTCATCTGCAATCAGACATCTTCAATGGATTAATTACACTGTCTTCAACCGGCTTGATTGAGCATCTAACATCTAACAGCCCACCTTCTCCAGACCTAACCTCCGCCCACTTATACAACACACCGCTCTTAAATGCATCCCTTTCATGTCTTTAGCCTCTGCCTCCTCGTGGTCTTTCTCTACTTTTAACTCCAGACAGCACCCCAACCTCTCGTTCGCCCCGAAATGACCACAGAGCACACTCCCAGGTCTTTTCAGAGATGGAAAATCCCACTAATTGGACATCGATCGGAGGAATGCCTCACCAGGATCTCCTTGGAATATTGGGATCAACGTAATGGAAGAATTAAGCGATGTTGATGTGTGCACAGAGAGAGTGAAAAGACTGTATTAAAACATGATGTTTGTTGACAACAGATTGCAATTAACTTCTTAAATTATCTTGTAGATTTACTGTATATCCCAGGGACATATAAACTTGTATATATATAAAAAAAATTATATACAGTATATAAATACTGTGTGATTGTGTTAAATATAAAACATTTAAGTTTAGCAGACAGAAAAAAACACTACATTTTGTGATCAAGGGACTTTAACTGACAACTGTAAAAGTAATTTACTAAAATAGAAGATTAAAAGTTGAGGTTATTGCCACAAATGTCTACTGTGAAAGATCAACAATTTATCTGAAAGTGAATAGTCTAAAATATTATTTTAACAAGTGGAAATGACGTTTTCTTGAATTCGATGTACCATGCAGTCAATTTTCTACGATTACTTTAATCGGTTCATGTCATAAATCTTTTCCCCACTTTGTTTTGACTTTGGGGCTACTTTGGATCAAAATATTGCTGTAACAACATGAGAGCAAAACTCAAGACTTTGTAGTAGTTTTAGGGTCTGTAACAGCACAGCTTCTTTTTACAGAACAGTTTAAATAGTGTTAATGTTCATTATGTTTTCTAATAATTGAGCTTTGGTCCTCAATGCCTGGTGAAGATGATTTGAGAAATGTAAAAGAAATGTATGTAATTATACATATTTTGAGTTTTCATTATGTTTCAGTTTCACCAGATCTTTTCTGAAGTACAGGGAAAAGTTGAACATCTGTTAACAGTCCATCTTTACTTTTCAATAAATGCAGTGTATTTTTCACTGTCCCCTCGAATGCACACACCTCCTCCACATCAATCACGGATCCCAGAACATAACCCCAAAAGCGACTGCTGCTTTGAGTCATTCTAAAATCATGATGGATGACAACTTCCCCAAGCAATCCCTCTGTGTGCCAGCATCATTTAACTAAAGGCATCGCACTGCCCCAGCCAATTGCACGGCTCTCGTTTTGTCGGACCCGCCTTTCAAAAGCCCTGAAAAAACTCTCTGGAGGAGACCGATGAGGGCTGCCCCGGAAGAATGAGCTTTCCCCAAGTTTCTGATGGAGAATCTGTATTGTTTTTTCCTCCTACTAGTTGTAAAGATGAGATTTGAAGAGGTTAAGCTGACCTCGGGCTTGTTGCTTTGGAGCGGGCTTACCCTGGAGTGCGAGATGACAAAACATTTAGTCCGATCTCACTTGCAGCTCGCTGACAGGCTGAAACAAAAGAAAAGCCTCGGAGGAATTTCAAAATCATTGAATGAATGTCAATTAATTTCACAGGACGGCGTTGAATTGATTAGAATATAAAACGATCTTTCTTGAAAGCAGAGGGGAATTGATGTCCAAGGCCTTCAAACATAAAGCGAGGGAAGACAGAAAAATGACAAAATGAAAGAAAGACGGCTCATTGGGGTGTGTTGAGTCGTGCGTCTACAGTGTGCGCGTTGTGAGTTCAGGTGTGTAAGTGTGTGTTTGTGAACTCAGCGGTTTGTTGCACGCTTGGCTGGCAGCCTGTGTGTAAAGTAATTAACATGATAGGCTCCCTCTCAGCCTGATAGCCTGTTCCCTGCAGCGAGGTCGTTCAGCAGACACACACCTGAGCGGCGTCTCACATGCAACACACCTCTAATGCAAACAGCCGCACAAGTTTGACCCACAGTCTCCTGCTATACAACAAATATACCAACATAGAAGCATCAGTGCTGTGACATATACATACATGTAAGGCTGTCAAAATGAAGTATAAAATGACACTGATTAATTCATGTGACAAATCATGCAAGCAAGGCGCAAATGACGTGAAGGAAAGGACCTTATGTATCAGTGTTCTACATATCGCTAAATATTTTATTTTATTAACATCAAAATTTAGATGTGTCCATGTGAGAGCAGTGACACAAGGTAAGGTTAGATGTGATGTTGAACATGTATATGGAGAAGATGAAACCACTCTTTGTTTCATTGAAGTATGTTTGATGAGCTCATGTCACACACTAAAACACTGACAGTTAAAGGTAATTCAATGCACAATAGGGCATCACACAACCAGATAGTGACAATACACACAATGCAAATATATACCATAAAAGAATAACCAATTTTAAGTCGCTTTTAATGTAATTTTGAAGAACTATACTCTGAGTTTAAAATTAAGACGTGATCAAAACTGACTGGAGACCTGAGATTTCACACCAATGAGGAAGCCATATGGTGATACAATATGGCGTATAATCAACAAGAGAATACCCTTTCCGCCTTTATCTGTGATTGTTTCATTTGATACAATCGTTTGTCTTACATTTAGGTAATTCTTCAATCTGATATGAAACAAATGTTCTCAGCTAAAGTAATAAGTCCACTGGTGGTTGACAACATGCTGACAAAATCCTTTCATTATTGTCCTATACAACGACTGGTCTTATCGGCAGCAGTGCCAAGACCTTTAGTGTGGTCCTCTAATCCTGAAACAGAGGCTCGGAGAGGACCCCAAACACCCCCTTCAGCCGCACACAGACCCTCATTTGCTGAAGGATTACAGCGAGGGCACTGGGGTCAAAGTGAAGTCACCCGAGAAGCCTCAAAAAAGCATAAATGCGCAATGTCTGATGGGACCACAGTGAGAGACGTACACACATTAGCATTATGTGGACAAGACACGGCTCTAAAGTCCAAGCAAAACAGCATTATGCATTCACATACTGTGGAAGGGAACGCAGCGCTTGGCAGACACGCACCAAAACACAGACACACATTTGCATGAACATGTGTGGAACAAAACAAATTGACCTCAACTCCAACACAAAGAAATATTAATAGCCCACTATATTTGTGTGACTTTACAGATCAGGGTCAAAGAACTTCACAGGAAGTGAAAGTTAACTGTAAAGGTGGTGTAGAGCGGAGAAACAGGAGGACATAGTTAGTGAGAGAAAAGTGATTGTCAGAGAAGAAGAAAGATCAGTGTGAAACTTCTAAAGCAGGCCCTGCAGTGGGTTTAAATGCTCTCCTCCCTCGATTACTCCCTCGCTCCTCACACTTTCTCTCATGCCTTTCATGAATTAAAAGCACGACCGGTCTGTGGGGAGAAGCATAGTTAATTCTGATCAGATCTCCTCCTCCCCCTTCGCCTCGCCCCTCCCTCCTCCCTCGGCGACGGTTGCCGTGCAGTCTGACAGACGGAGATGGGATCTGACAGTAAACAGGCGTGTGGATGCCCGGTGCGTGATTGACACGTAGGCAGGTTGGTGGGGGCCCGCCCCCCTCCTAATCCTGCCCTGTCAGCTCTAATTGGGGAGGTGGGGCTCTGTGTCACCAAGGTGACTGATTGACAGGACCCCAGCTTTGCATAGATATGAGGAAAAGGTGGGAAGGTTCACGCATGGCATAACACTGTTAACACTACTATACTGCTAATAGAGATATGAGATGGGGGGGTGAGCCCCGAGCAGGTGAGCTCTCATGAACATGACTGAGCACACCAATAAACCCACAACAATAACCATGAACAAAATAGACATGCATACAAGATGTCTGAACGCAGAGTGCATCTCCAAACACACACCAACTGCAGGCATGCTCTGATGAGGAGCAGGGGTTTCAAATGCCACAAGTGCATTGATACTGGAGGCAAGGAGGAGCACTGCACTCTTTTGGGGCCAATGAACAAATGGATGAGGCCTAGTCAAGGTGCTATAACTAACCGACCTGTTGAACACCACTGTATAAGCTAACATGCTAATTAAAACCCTGCCTATAGAAAGATTTGCATATACATGTGTCCACCTGGATACATGTGATTCTTCATAAGGCCCCTGTCTCTCTTCTTAAGGTCAGGTCTCCACAGACAACATGAATAACATATGGACATTATACTGGACAAAAGACACACATCACAGCAGCAGGGGGAGCCTGATAATATTAATAACCTAAAATTAATCTCCGTCTTAATACATATAGCTTTGTTGGTAAAGCATAATAATGTGTGTTGTTGAATTAACTTTGTAGCTGGAGGCAGTCACGCAAAGTATCATTAAAATTCTGTGTAAGTGCATTTACTCTTCAAATACAATGGTGTGGATTAAATATGAATTACTTTCATTATTTAGAGTCAAATAAAAGTAGCAGCTATAGTGGTAACTACCTTATGTCACAAAACTTAGGATATTTTGGGGTTGGTCACCACTCACAAAGACTAAAACTGTTACTGTATGTCTAAGGAAGTATGAATTTATTTTAGTAATGGTGTGTGTGCATATCCAAATGCAAGTGTGTGTACGTGTTTGATTGACAGCTGCCACTGACCTGTGCCAGTCAGAGTGCCATGCTGCAGGGCGGTGGGGTCGATCGCTACGGAGACGACCTTCGCCCTCATCTGCATCGTGCCTTCATTAGCCGAGCCAGGCAAGGAGAATAACAACCCAATAAATTAATAAAGAGAAAGTGAGGGAGGGAGCGAGCGAGTGAGCGGGAGGAGTGAGGCTAGAGCAAGGGTAAAACAGGATCGGGGAAGGAAGTTAGGAAAGAGGAAGCAGACTCGAAGGAAAGGGCAAGGAAGAAGAAAGAGGCGCACTAGAGAATACAAGTGGAGATGGAGTTTGTAGCTATGGTCAGTTCAGGGGGAAAAACAACACGCTCAAAAATGAGTTAAGTAGGGATGCACAATATTTGGGAATTTAACACTACTGCCATATTTGTACATTGCCCATATCACAAGAAACTATGTTATGGCTTTCCATCTAATAGAAATGAACACTCAAAATAATCAAATCTAATGAAAAACTGTGCTGTGACCAAAAAGGAAAAAGATTCAGCCTTATCTTGGTTTGGTGCTAAGTTAGTCCTAGTTTAGGCTTGGTTTTACCTTTTGCAGCCAGTTTTTACTAGTCAATCTAAAGCCCCTTTTTTTGGCTTAAGAATTCGATCATACATACTTGCAATGTCAAAAAGCATACTCGAATACTCAACATAGTTAATGCATAAAGCCTATTTTCTAATATGCAGACAGCGCATGTTTAGACTTAAAATCTGGTGTTATATTTAATTATGTTGCAAATGACACAAAGCTGACCAAATGTATCCATAAACAGTCTTGACAAATGCATCTCGGGAGTTGATTTGTAATTGTGGCTTGGAGCCCTGCCTAAACAGAATTGATACATTACCATCTGTACTGGTTCCTAAATGCCAGGATGTACACAGAGATGCTCTAACTGGCCCGCGGAGCAACACATCGATGGGGCCAACTGTTCCACATTTTCTTCCCTCTATATTCATGAACTCAGCAAAAAGGCCTGGGTATCCCGACCACACAACAAGTGTTTTAATAAAGTATGAGGTTTAATCATTGGACAATACTATAGCTCCATACTGCAGCCCGCTCACAAACCAGCAGAGACAGAAGAGGATACCTGCTCTATCTGATACTTCCAGATTCACAGGAAAACACACAGCAGCAGAGACCAAGGGAAGCTGACTGTGTAAATAAATAATGAACAAGGATGTTACGTGAAGATAGACTGTTGGTGAGGAGCTTCCCCCTGAGAACACTAGAAATGATGCTTTCTCATGTTCGAGCTTGTAACACGTACCACCCTCTATTACTATGTCTTCATCAGAAACAGCAAATATGACCATGATTCAACATGTGCTCAATCTCAGTGGAAACAACAATGCCAAGACTTACAGTGTGTCAGTTTACATATGGTCCTTGTTTCTCAGAATTACTTACAGAACAGTTAAAATATGAACTATGCAGTAAAAGAATAAAGGTGCAAAAAAGTTAATAGAAGTTAATAGAAAAAAGTTCAGTTAAAAGGTGTATATTATTAGAGACTCACAAAGGTATACAAAAACAAATCTAGACTCTAGATTTCTACAGATTGACGCACATTTAGGAGCTATAAGACTCTCTTGAAGTTGATCTAAATTAAATTTAAAATTTAAAAAAAACTGCCTTCCCTTGGCCTCATACCCCATTTTTCAGGTTTGAGTGTCAAACGGTTAATCTAAATAATGTTTAAGAATTAGCAATTAATTCAAATACAACTGGGCCAAGACATTTCATACATGTTAGCATTCAATATTTTAAAATAGTTATAAATGGGTATTGTATCATGAAATCTACTAAAAAAGTTTAGATACATTTTCTCCATTCACAATATGCTGTAATATCACTGTGGCATGAAAGTGTTCTGTTTTCCACAAATTTCACAAAAAAAAAGTAAAATAACCCTAATTTTTAAAGTATGTGTGATAAGTGATAGGTGCAGAATGAAGACAGATTTCTGAAACAGCCACAGTTCGAGCATGCCAGCAGCAGTCACTGAACTGCATTTGGAAAGCTAATAACACTCATGATATGGGCCAGGCATGTGCTGAGGAGCGCCTCTCTGAATAAGCAGCGCTGCCTGTTCAGGGTCGAGGAGTGTGAGCGCTGGAGATTGAGGCCTGCTGCGCCGCGGAGGAAATTCTCAGGGCGATCGATGCAGAGGATTAGGGCCGGCTTTGGGGGCTCAGGGCCTGGATCTGAGCAGTATTCTCAGCGGGGCCCTTGGGAGAGACGCAGAGGAAAGCTGGAGGGGAAGAGGAGAGAAAGGCCGAGGGAGAGGGGAGACGGGGCTAACCTGAAACTGTCAAGAGGCTTCACAGAGGGTTGGCCAGCCTGGGAATAGGAGGGCGCTCAGGTCCCAGTTGACATTATAAATGACGCTGAGAGTCTGCCACCCACTCGGCTAAACACAAACTGACCACTGGAGCTGGGGGATAGAGATCGGGACATTTGTTGTGGAGCAGATTAACAATCAGGAATAAAGTTCACAAAACCATCTTTACTTTTTTTCTTTCCGGTAGTTGTCTTTGGAGTTGATTAGCGGCACACAACAAAAGGCAGCGTGGGTCTGTGTGTATGTCTGCGTCTGATGCTCATGATTGGTCAGCCTGTTCGCCAGCTCGCCGCTCTCCCCCGGGTGCACACGGTTGGATCCATGATTCATTTTGCAATGAGGGGAAGAGTGAAAAAAAACACAGAGCGCATGTGAGAGAAGAAACAGCCAAGACCACTGGGAAATTATACGGTGGAGCAGCGTGGTGGATCTGGAATTAAACGGCATAATTAATCAAGCAAAAAAACAAGCACGTTGCTCATACATTTATTATTTGCATTTTTTCCACTTCAGGAGATGTAATCAGCAGATATATGTTGGGGGCCTGATCTGTTTCATTGAGACTGCAAGGCCAAGCGCCCAGTACCAGCACTGACCCCAGAAGTGTGAAGTGGAATATAGTATGACTTTTTTTCCCCACATCAACCATCATCTCAAACACTGTGTGTCTTATTGTAATCCCACAACAAGCAGAACAAGACAATTGGTTTGTTGCTCACACTGGAAAGGAATTAGGGTCTCAGCAAAATTGGGTTCACAAGTCTGAGCTCTCTGTGGAGTTGTTCAACATTACACTGTCTGTGCAGTTGACCCTGACGAGAAAGAAATATACTGTATTTAGAGAATTACACAAATAATTCTCTTTATACAGTATATTTGCACATACTGTAGCTGACTTAAGATGATAAACTCACAAATGTAAGGTCATGTTCACATAATACGCGGCTTATTAAAGCTCTGTTAGGCATGACATTGCCTAACATACAGTATGCTAACAGATCAATATGCAGCCATTTTTAAGTTAAACCTGACTCTGACACTTTTTATTTATTTCATTAACAGTCACGTAACGTAATATGACCTACCATTCAGAAAAACTATTACAAACCTTCAGGTTATAGTGATACTAATAACATGATACTAGAGAAAAATAGAGTGCTTTATGTTATGTTCTAATCTTAATGATGTATTGGATATGATGCCACTGGACAATACAATTAACTTCCCTTCGCTAACCAGACTTTGTATGTTGTGTAACTTTTCATGCAAACTTGTCTTTTCATTGTGTTCAAGATTGTAATAACTTGCTTTTAAACTTCCCTTCTATTTGCCAAAACAACATCTGTAATTTTCTAAAGTTATGTACCTTAAATTTGATATACAGCCCAGGATTATGAACATTATACTAACACACGTGCGCATACATAGACATGCCAGGGATATTTTTGACATTTCCATAAGATTATTGAACATTTATGCACGGTTCATAGTATCCTTTGGGACTGCTGGCCATGTATATTACTTTTTCTTATCTATATCCTGTCTGTCTGCCTCTGATTTGTGCTGCTGTGCTGTGTAGAGCAGTATATAGTCTATATCCTCTAGTAGTGATACATAAAGCTTCAATAAATGTATTTATGTTGTTTGTGATGAAGTTATGACTAAGGGTAATGCTGGGTATAGGCCTAACTAAAAGTATTTTCTGACATGTCCTACCTGTATCCTAATTGTAATTTTAAATAAAGGAAAAAGTTCCAGGCTGATGACAATTTTTTTTGCATATTTCACAGCCATAAAATAGAATGAAACAAGTTGAAAAAGTGCAGAGTAAAAATGATAATTATAGGATTTGATGATGATTTTAACCTGTCGCTTAGTCGCGCCTCAGCCCCATTATGGTCATTATGGGTAAATACATTCGGTGAGCAGTTTGAAACGTATCACTTTTCATGTGGTCAATATGGCTTGTTCCTGAAGCACCGTCATCAATCGCAGTATCAATATGGAAATAGCACGGTGACCCAGACATTAATCAATGGGCTCCTCGGGGAGGAAAGGAAGGCCAGGGCCACCTCAAAGCATCAATGAGACAGATCTGCCCGCAGTCAGGCTCGGACAGTGCGTATTGATAAGAGCATTTCCACCTGTAGCGGCGCGCGTGCACCAACACACGCGCTCGCTGGCCACATCTGAATTCAATACCCGCCGCCGCAGCTGCGAGCTCCAAGCCCAGAAAGACACGGTTGAGCGGAGATACGTGCCTCGACTCATCATAAGACCACTCTCTTATTCTCCATATATGTCCCCTTCCTCCCCTCCTTTCCTCGCTGTCCACCTCACAACTTTTGGGCCTAAACAAGCAGCTCACGTAGCCCATACGCTGCTACAAGGACTTCAAATTAACTTCTTTGTCTTTATTCCGAGACTTACTTTACTTCACACTCTCGGGAGTTTAGTCAAACCTATTTTCTTTCTCCAACTTCAAACCGAGAGGGGGAAGAGGGCCTTCTCATCAAGGTGGAAGTCTTCTGATGATACCGCCGTCTCACTGCGAACGGGATTAGCGCGAAATCTCTGCGCTCACATCCAAATCTGACCCAATCAATTATACCTACGGCCTCTCCCTCCATTTACAGCAGAGCAAGGCTTTAGATAGAGTGAGGCAAGAAGGCCTCCTAGTGGACACACTGTGTACACACAGGAGAAATACATTGAGTGTAGATTAGCCTAGTCAAACAAAATAAAAAAAACGTTACAAAATAGGGGGAGGGGGGACAATGCAATACCATCATTTATAGGCTATTGACATTTGTTGGCTTTTTAGCAGTGAATAATTTTTGATAGATTAAATAAGTAGGCTCAAATACTTACCATATATTAATTTGTTTATCACCCATAGTTTAATATGAGGCAAAAAAAAAAAGAAAAAGAAAACAGTCAAAACTGTATTGATGCAAATAAAACAATTTTGGAATTTATGACAACATTCAAACACGTATACACCATCTGCGGCATTCCTCATTATCTCATGTCTAGCATAGTTGACAATGTTTTGGCTTTTGAACAAATCCTGCCCCATGTGACACCTTTGAAAGGTCAAAGTTCAAGGGTTGTGTGTTGTGTGTGCACACGGACATGCCCTTTTCTTTCCCAATCATCCCCTTTTCTCCCTCTTCCTGCACCAAAACGGAGGGATGCGGCACAAAGGTCATGGGCATGGATTTCCTTTGGATTGACTCTATGAAAAGGTCAGCTGAGGGCACTATGAAATGGCAGTGAGGCCTTGGTGTGGCCCTCACCGGGACCAGAGTCCTCACTTTACCTGAAATGGTAAACACCAAACCACTCACCAAATCAGTCAAGGTCCCATGGGACACTGTGAACTCATCTGGACTCCCTTATGGCTGTGGTCTACAGACGTGCGCACAGCACATAATTACACAGACAGAAGATGATCACATTGTCTGAAAAACCTAAATAATTAAACAGACACTGGTGCACAAAAGGCAACCCACATCACACATGCAAACATTTTACACTCACAGACCACTTTATTAAGTACACATTGTACTAATGTGGTCTTTCAAGCTGAATCAGAGAAGGCCTTGTTAGAAAACTCAGTTGCTGATAACGGTGTGTGACTAATACTTATTTCTCTTAATTAGTTGTTGAACAGGTGTAACTAATAAAGTGGTCGGTGAGCTATAAATTTGAATTGCACTTTGACGTGGCGATTTAACATTCCATTAAAAATTAACCAATGACAAATGTAAAGTTCTACTATTCACTAATTCTACATAATGGTTAGACTAGAGGTACAGCAGAGATTCAAAATTAATATATGTGAAGCTAAAATGTGTTACAAAGAGGTTAAGGTAAGTTAAGGTAAGGTTAAGGTACACTTTATTGTCCCCGTAGGGAAATTTGTCCTCTGCATTTGACCCATCCTCAGTGCCGCTGGGGCAACCTGTCAGGAGCAGTGGGCGAGTAGGAAGTAGGAGA
>JAVQKG010024333.1:0-19722 GCA_036025885.1 Hypseleotris bucephala
GTTTAGTACTTCAGTGGTCAAATATAGATGATTTAGAGTTTATTGAAGTACCATATTGCCATCTACTGGATGAATTAAACAACTTACACAATTGGACCATGGTAACATATGGATTTATATCAGGCTTAATATTGATAATGGGTAACATACTAAAGTCTAAGTACATATGATGTATAATAAATTAATGGTTCATGGAACAAGGGTGTTATGAACTACATAGCTCCAAAGATGCAAATATATTGTGACTCTGAGTCAAAAGAAAGCCCTGACTGCTAAACATGGGCTTAATGTGCTGGTGAGCATGATGATCTGGAGCAGGTGTGATGTCTTTCCGTCACAGTCACTGTATAAAAATAACTTTACAGAAAGCTCTTGTCACAACAGAGGGCTGGGTTCTCTCCTTGCATACTAAGTACGAAGATTGGTCTACAACCTAGCAACACAATCTGAGCAGATCATTTTATCCTAAGGAAAGAAAATATTGTTGATTCTGGAATACGGTGAGGAAACAAAATGGGTAGTCATGGCTCCAAGACACAGAAGCATGCTCAGGTTTTGATGTTAGGGCTGGATTGGTCAGGAAAGACAACTTTGCTATACAAACTGAAATGCAATGAGAGTGTTTTGACAGTGCCAACAGTTGGATTTAATGTGGAGACACTGGACACAAACAAGGGCGGTCTGGGACTAACTGTGTGGGATATAGGAGGCCAGAAGAGGATGAGAAGTTACTGGAAATATTACTTTGTCGATACAGCTGGAGTGCTCTTTGTGGTGGACAGCTGGGACCAAAAACGACTAGACGAGACTCGCAAAGTACTTCATCGGGTAATCAAACAGATTCCTTCTTTAGCACACAACCATGTGAACTACAACCGCTAGTCAGAAAAGGTTGTGAAAGATTACATTTAATGACTTGTGGAAGTGTACCTGATCTATGTAGCAATTTACAGTGCATTCGCGTGGGGTCTCCAAGATCAGGAGCATCTGATGCATCTCTGCCTTTTCCAAATGCTACACAATTAAGTGGGCATAAGAGTTTGTTAGAGATATGCTACACAATTAAGTAGGCATAAGAGTTTGTTAGAGATATTGATAAATGTTATTTGTCCTGAAAAGGTACAATGCCAGTGTATGACTGTGAATTAAATATCTTGCAATATGCTGAGACTTGCAAACCATCAGATTGCATTTTATTGTTTTTAGACTAATTTATATTTTGTGTATGTTTTATGCAAGGCCCTACACCATGAAAGCCTCAAGGGGGTTCCATTGGTGGTCCTTGCCAATAAACAGGACCTTGAGGGTGCTCTGGGTGCAGAAGACCTCTGCATGAAACTGGAGCTCAGAAGAGTGTGTGAGGGAAGAGCCTGGTTCATTCTGCCCTGTTCAGCCGCCACTGGGATGGGGCTAGAAGAAGGATTCAGAAGAATAGTCTATTTAATGAAGACACCACTGAAGCAGACTAAAGAGGACATTAAGATAAAGATCAAGCTAAACTGCCCCAGAATAACAACTCTGAAGCAAGTCCTACTCTGTAGGGATACCACATAGGCCAAGTGGAAATTTAGCAGTAGCCTACCTATGGTTAAATAAGTTCTTTTGAATTTTTTTTTTTTTTTTTTTTTAAATCTTGCTTCTGTGTTATACTATTGTTTTCTCGTAAAAAAAAACCGTTGTATTTTGTTTTGTTGTTATATTTTTTACATTTTTATGCTTTTCCACTGACCTTCTCTGGAACCCCACTCCACTCCAGAAACTCATTAGAACATTCATATTCGACTTTAATAAACTTTAAAATTATTTTAAGAGTTCACTGCTGTGCAGCAATTGTAAAGTTTGGAGAAAGCTCAAAATAAGAATAACTAAATAATTGTCTATTAGTGTTGTATCCCAATTAGTGTTGTATCCCTTTTTTTCTTGTAAAATTGTCAATTAGCCTAGGCTATTAAATATGCAAACAGTAGATAACCACTGAGGTTGTGATGTGGCCTATAGTGATTAGAAAAATAACTACTACTACTACTACTACTACTACTAGACCTACTACTTATTTTTGTTCAAACTACAAATAGTTAGCCTACTGAAAAAGGAAAAAGCTTTATATCCACATTTTGTCAATTACACAACCAGAACCAGGACATTACCAAACGACATAGGTTACAGGGCTACTTTAAAGCAGCCATTGTGTTTTTTGTGCTGCACATAAATGACAATATAAACAGTGAAAGGTTATGAGGCAAAAATCAATATTTTCTACCAGCCTTTCTTTTTCAGTTACAATTTTAAGCTCTGGCCTGACAAAACTCTAAACTACTCAATATTACAACGATCAAAGTAGCACTGTCTATTTGCGTGACGTTTTACACGTAACTCAAGTTCTTTTTTCTTGAATGGAGTTAGATTTGTCGTGGCGCTGCACCCACAGACGTGAGCAGAGACCAATGAGAATTGAGGGGAATCCCCACCCTTCCTCTACGCCAGAGAGGGCTGTCCTCCTCCTCCACCCGGCATTCCCAGTATGCACTGCGGACACAGCAGCGGAAAATAGTCCGCTAACGAACACCGAGAAAGGGAAATAGAAAGGGGCAGCTCGCAAGCTAAATCTACGACTTACGTTGTGTTAAAACGCGACTGCTAACATGGCTGACAACGAAAAACTAGACAACCAGCGGCTGAAGAATTTCAAGAACAAGGGCCGAGATTTGGAGGTAAAATTAGGCGAGGATCTCCTTCTCCGCGGCGCAGCTTCTGCTCGCGGCCAGCTCCTATTCACTGTGACGTCGTTTATAATTTCCACCATCGGGAACTTTATATGTGTAACATTACACTAGGTCTTCACTTATCAGCCCTCTATATTTACGGCACTGTAATCTGGGTTTCTCTATTGGTTTTGCGAACAGAAGATTCATAAAACATGTCAGAAAGGCTAACTAGTGTGCGCCTCTGGAAGTGCTCCGTTAGCTTAGCGCTAACCAGGCCCATGGGGAAATGCTAACTTCAGTAAAGATAATCAACCACGAAACAATTTAGCAATGACTCGACGTTTTAGTGGTCATGGCGATAACATCACTTGGTGTTGTACCTATACTCCGTAAAGGGGTGACTGAATGCAAGTAACTGCTTGGATTTGGGCTCACGGTGCCATGCAAAGTCGGTGTTATTTTGATACTACAGTTAGCCACCTAGCCTGCTGTTAGCTCCTTCATAGAGCTCAACGCTGGGCTTGGTGCTGGTGGCTGCAGTTCCACCCATCCCCCGTCTTTATCATCAAAAACAATGGGGGCACACAACAAGTTTTAAATCCACTCAGTTTTTCAATATAAAAGTCAAAGTACAGCGTGACTGTGTTGTTTAGTTATTTCCAACGTCAATTTCTACCACGTTGTCACACGTATTTAGCTATCACGCAGGCCAGATTACTGTCATTCACGGTCTGTAAACTGGTCACGCAAAAGTGAGCGCTGTACGTTACTTATACGTTAATTATTAAAACATCATCAATGAAAAATAAGTTAAGATACTGTATACCATGAAGATATAGGTACACATCCGGTCTGTCAAGCAGCTCATGAATTAGCTCTTTAGGGATGAGGCAAGAAATGTGTGTCTACGCCCAGGAACCTGTTAAAGCCTGAGGCAACATATTAGCAGGTATTTTGTGTCAACGCGCGGTAAAATGAACTAAAATACATGACTTGCTCAGGAACGCGAACACTCAGATTGAAGTATAATCTAACAAAAATGTCATGGAGCTGAAGTAATGCATGTGTTTTACTGTCCCCACAGAGTATGAGACGACAGAGGACTGAAGTTGTGGTGGAACTCAGAAAGGTCTTTTTTTTCTAGTTTTGTAGTACGCATGCTTAATCAATATTATAAAGAGTGTGATTCTAGTTTCTAATTGTTCCAACAGAACAAAAGAGATGAGCATCTCCTGAAGAGAAGAAATGTACCACATGAGGATATCTGTGAGGACTCTGACGCTGATGGAGATTTCAGATCGGTATGGTTGCTGAATTGATAGTTATTGTTTTGTACTTGCATAAACTTTGAGTTGAACTTAATGATCATACTTTTTCCTTTGTAGAGAATAGCTATACTCTAATGTACTTATATACTGCATTGTATATACTTGCCCTGTCTAATCTACTTCCAATGCCTGTCACAATTTAATTACAAATTATTTTTCTTTTTTCAGCAAAACACCTCACTCGAAGCAATAGTGCAAGTATGTTATTTTATTCTCCTCAGCTATTATTTTCTAAAGGAGGAGAAACTATATGTTCATTTTAAATGTAATGTGTTTATCCTATGTTTACTTGTAGAATGCCAACAGTAATAACCAGGGCATCCAGCTGAGTGCTGTTCAGGCAGCCAGGTCAGTGATGTCATATTCACAGTTATTTTCACATTTTTATTTTAGGCTTTATCATTAGGTTTTTGGTCAACGCAAAAATAAAATAGTGTTTGTGTGTCTCACTAAAGCTGGGTTTGTAATGTTGCTTTTGTCGCTTGTTCTATCTAGGAAGTTGTTGTCCAGTGATCGTAACCCTCCCATAGATGACTTGATCAAGTCTGGGATTCTTCCCATACTAGTCAACTGCCTGGACAGGGATGACAAGTAAGACATGATCATGACAAGACACATCTATGACTCTGTCTTGTTTTTTTTATTGACTTATTTTACTATTGAAAATCACCATGAATGTTTTTGAAAGCCCATTTAATGTGTTAAATTCCCTGTCTCTCAAGCCCATCTCTTCAGTTTGAGGCAGCCTGGGCTCTCACCAACATAGCATCAGGAACCTCAGAGCAAACTCAAGCAGTGGTTCATTCCAGTAAGTATACTCATCTTTTCTGGCTTTTGTTATTCTATTATCTGTTGAGGTCTAAATATGTCTTTCTATTGTTATTAAGATGCTGTGCCACTCTTCTTGAGGCTTCTTCACTCTCCTCATCAGAATGTGTGTGAACAGGCCGTTTGGGCTTTGGGCAACATAATTGGTAAGCATCTGTTCATGATGGGTACCCGGTCTGTGACAGTTTTACTGAGGTGTTTTTTCCTTTAGGTGATGGTCCTCGTTGCAGAGACTATGTCATTGGCCTGGGAGTAGTGCACCCTTTGCTCACTTTTATTAGTCCCTCCATTCCCATCACTTTCCTTCGCAATGTCACATGGGTCATGGTCAATCTGTGTCGCCACAAGGACCCTCCACCACCCATGGAGACCATACAAGAGGTGTGTTTGTAAATTATTTTTTAACACTGTTATCTTATGGAGAAGAGTTTTTGGTTTTAATGTCTATGCTGTTTTCTGCTCACAGATTCTGCCAGCTCTGTGCTTGTTGATCCACCACACGGATGTTAGTGTAAGTAAAATAAATTACTCTTAAGTTTCTGTACATCTAACAATAAAAATGTTTATTCATTGTATTTTATTTTTCAGATCTTGGTGGATACAGTGTGGGCTTTGTCTTACCTGACTGATGCTGGAAATGAGCAAATCCAAATGGTCATTGACTCTGGCATTGTGCCTAATTTGGTTCCTTTGCTCAGTAATCAGGAGGTCAAAGTTCAGGTAATAATGTCGACTTGTTTGTGTTTTCATTGGATGTTTTTAATTTCAGGTCTTTGATATGACTATGTACGTAATGCTTGTCTTTGATACAGACTGCTGCTCTCAGAGCTGTGGGCAATATAGTGACTGGAACAGACGAACAGACCCAGGTAGTGCTTAACTGTGATGCTCTCAGTCACTTCCCTGCGCTTCTCACTCATCCAAAAGAGAAAATCAACAAGGTAATGCATTCTGTCAAGTCTTCAGTATTGACCCCAGCACAATGTAACTGGAAGTGATGAAATCAGAGTCTTGGTGCAAGTGTGAATGTGGTGTGAAAACTGGTAGATTTGAGATTTTGATTTTAAGGGAGACCGAAGAAAGAAGAGTATAACGAAAAGAAGGCCAATCTAAATTTGTTTTTTTAAGTATATATTTTGAAAATTTAGGTTGTTTGAAAATCTGAATGTGTTTCAACTGGTTGGTGGCATAAGGGTGCTAAGATAATGTGTCTTTGCTGATAAAGGAGTGCATCTGAGTTCTGTCATATGAAAGTGAGGCCTTACTTGTGACATGAACAATGATTAGAGCCTCATCTCACCCTTGCCCCTCCCACAGCACCCTTCTCTGTCTTAGAGGCTGCATTTTATGTAGTCCCCTAAGTTCTGAATCCAGTGAACACAAATCTTTGCAGTGTCTTTAGTTGTCAGCCTGCTCTTACTCCCATTACTGTGTGATGCATTGACATTGATTCTTTGGCCTGTAGGAGGCAGTGTGGTTCCTATCTAATATAACAGCAGGAAACCAGCAGCAAGTGCAAGCTGTTATTGATGCCAATCTTGTCCCTATGATAATCCAACTACTGGACAAGGTGTGTACATGCCCTATGAAATTTGTTGAATGTAAATTTGTAAATGTATACAGTGAATGGTATGATTTTTATTTTTTAAGGGTGATTTTGGGACACAGAAGGAAGCAGCCTGGGCCATCAGCAACCTGACAATAAGTGGAAGAAAAGATCAGGTATGTCCTCTGCTCCCTATAACCAGTCCTGACCATGTATTTTGCAATAAATCAAGTATTTTTGGTTGTATGTCACTAGGTCTCACACCTGATTGAGAAGCAGGTAATTCCCCCCTTCTGCAACCTGCTAACAGTGAAGGATGCCCAGGTAGTGCAGGTGGTCCTTGATGGGCTGAGCAATATTCTGAAAATGGCTGATGATGAGGCAGAAAGCATCGCAAACCTCATTGAGGAGTGCGGAGGTATGTTTGTTCAATGTAGTCTTCATTTTTTTAATCTACATACCTGTGTGCCGTGAATCTGATACTAGTATACTATGTTTATTCTCAACCAGGTTTAGAAAAGGTGGAGCAACTGCAAAATCATGAAAATGAAGATATCTACAAATTGGCCTATGAAATTATTGACCAGTTTTTCTCTTCCGACGATGTGAGTTTTATATAATTTGTAGCTAACTTATCTGAGCTGTGTTATATTGTTGGATGAATACATTTGCACCGTTTGTTGAGATTGTTCTTGCTCCGTTGTAGATTGATGAAGACACCAGCCTGGTTCCAGAGGCCATCCAAGGTGGAACCTATGGCTTTAACTCTGCCAACGTGCCAGCCGAGGGATTCCAGTTCTAGACGGCATCTGGGGTATTCTGGAGTTTTGTTCACGATGCAGCACTCTGTTCAACATAAAAATTTAGAGCGTGAGAGAGCGAGAGTGTGAGAAATTTGATCCATTGTGCTTGGCTCGTGGGATCTATGGCTGCGTCTTATCTGAGAGGAAAATGTATGGATTTCATTTGGCATTCCCGGGGAACCAGCCCAAATGAAGTTTGAGATGGCGAGTGGGTGCGAATGAGAATGAGTGGCTACATGTTGCAAAAAAGCGAAACATCTACATTGAATGCGTTGAGAGACATGCTGACATAACTTCTGTTATTGGAGAAGCAGTCACCGGAAATCTACGTCAAATGAAATAAAAAAAACTCCTACCAAGGGAGAATCGACGACAACCAATAATAGAAATCAAGAGGTCTTGAAATATATCAGTACAAGAAAATGCAGAAATGAAAATACTGAACTGAGATGAACCATGAACAATTCACAATTCTGCGGTCCTCCGACGAAAGAGGGCGCCACCCCCAATGTGCCCCTCCCCCAATCGGCCACGCTATCAGACATGTGTGTGAATGGACCCATTGTGTATGAATGTCTGGACTCAGTGCTGAGGAGCCAGGTTCATCTCCTCCAACAAACGCCCTCATAGGGCACCGTCCTCTCCCCACGGGGCGAGGCCCAGAGTCCGACTGCGCGAGTATGGACGTTTGAGTAGTGAGTGCGTGTCTGCAGTATGCAAGGATGGGCGAACGCAGAGAGAGGAAGGAGAATCTATTATACAACATCAGAGATCAAAAACTAAATTGAAAAATGATGAGGTTAGCAAAGGTTTTGGAAAAGAAGCTGATCCTCAAATCTCTTCTAGCACGAAGATTGGATATGAAAAAATTATTGTCATCACAAATTATTTTTGTTTTGGATTATTGTTAAGTTAGTATTAATTGACACTGGACAATTGCTATTGGCAAGTGTGAAGCAGCAGTGCATTGTATCAAGATGCATTTGGTGGCTTTTTTGGCTCTTTGTTTTTGCCTCCAGTGTGTTCCTTTTTATGATACTTTTATTTTCAGCTTTTAGTTTTCATTGCTTCTGTAAAGATGATTGATCATTTACCATCATCATAATTAACCTACACACAAAACATGGGCTTGATGCTGTGAAATTTTGACTCCATCACTATAATCAACCAAATGAGCTGTTCCCTTGTGACCTTGTGTCTTTACTTTTCCTCAACTACAGTCGCTGCGCTGCAGTAATGTTGCCATAGCTTTGACTTATCACCAAGGGAGAAGAGAACAATAGCCATTTCATGTAGGATTGTGAATCATAACCTTTGCATGAACTAAACTAAAGCACAGTTCTTTTTAGGGTAATTTTAGTTTCCTTAGGCTGTGGATACAGTGTAATTTTCATTTTAAGTAAAACTGTGCTTAAATGTTACATGTTGACCCCTCCCTGTCCCTCACCTAGTGTCCAGTTTGCTAAATAATCTGTATGGTTTTGCACATGTACTGCAAAGTGAGGCCTGATGTCTTTAAGGTCTGTTGGTTGGTTTAATAGTTTCAGCCTGCCAACAACCTTCGGTATGCATCACTTAACCACAATCTTTGTTCTTTCTAGAGTAATCCAATGACGCTTTTAGTGAGAAAATACTTTATTTCTGGAGCAGCAGTTTAGAGGTCTGCTGTTGTATGTCAGACTAAAGGGGACCTAAACTTCCTTTTTCAATGTTAAAAGGTGCCCCCAATGTAAGACTGGAGTTAAATGGGTTCTCCTCAAAATAAATAAACCCATGAACAAGTTTGCTGTACTTTTTTTCCTCTAACAAGTATATTACCAGATAGTTGTACTTATGTCTTGTTTTCTGCAGTGAACAATTACAGGTCATGCACAAAGCTTCTGTTATGCATAGGGTTCCTTGTTAGCAAAGATGTGGTTTCAAAACTAAATTATATTGAAGTAGGGGGTAAACTGTTCACAATACTTTGGGAGATAGACTGCAGGCTAGATTGTCTTAAAGAAAAATAAATAGTGAAATCCAAATCGTGAGACTGTGCGTGTGTGTGGTCTGTTGTGGTGTGCCTCTGTAACTTTTATCAATTTACATACACATTTATGACCATAGAATATTCATATTTTATAATTAATAACCAACGATGATTTTGAAAGAACTTAATTCAAATGAAGCTCCTGTCCCGATTGGCTGGACACGTTTCCCGCATGCGCAGTATATTGTGCGTTTAGAAACGTCTGATCTTTGCATTTCTAACCACTAGTGAAGATTTACAGCCTTTACATATCTCACACTTTTTCATGGTGTTTGTAAAATCGATTAGTTGAGTGAACGCAATGATCCAATGCGACTTCAATAAATAGAAACAAAACACACAGAAAAAGTCAACACGCGTTTACTAGAAGTTCTTAAACGCACCAATGGCAACATGAACATAACAGGAAGTGAGGGCATTGTTGGGTTTGTCTTTAGTTTGGAAAGAGTGGACGAGCTGACGGTGAGTTTTACGCAGGTTTATTCACATTGTAGTTCAATAAGATTAGCTTGATTAAAACTTTAAGATGCATGTTATTGCAGAAAGGCGGACTGCTACAAATGTAGCATCGGGAAGATTTTTTTGTGGGCAACACATCACCTTTCTTCAACAGATATCTTGGCTTGTCTATTAGGCTATATAATAACTATCTTTTAAAAAGTTAGGTGGCAAAAGTATTTATAAACCAGTCCGTGTAACTTAACTAACTCCAGTCGACTTAGTTTTGGTAACCCGCGGCAGCAGTTGAAGTATCAAAATAGTCTCAGCTAGTTGCACACTGATGTCTTTTCCCGGTATAAAGGTGTGCATGTGTTTGAAAGATGAGATGACATAAAGGCCTTCAATTGTTACAGCCGAGCTGCCTGTAACTAGAGGTGGCCCACGTTCACAACATAAGCGATCCCCAGATCCTGTAATGAGAGCTCACCACTTTAGATTCTTACAATGTTCACTCATAATGCACCTGGTCTGTCTGTTTTCACCTGACATGTCTAATAACAAAAAGGAATGATTGATTTGCTTATAATATAATTTACATATTTGGTGTCATGTAGGCTACATGTTTTGTCAATAACATGTTTTTCTCAAAGCAAGCTGGTGTATTTTGCTAAACAGGTTTTCCAGGTAACATTTCATCTGCCACAGTGATCTCCCAGACCATCTTTACTTTACTCAGGCCGGGACTATACACCACCAACCTCATGGACCGTCTAGAAGAGGATCTGACCTGTTCAGTGTGCTATTCTCTGTTCACGAACCCCCGAGTCCTACCTTGCTCACACACCTTCTGTAAAAGCTGCTTGGACAACTTGCTCCAGGTTTCCACAAACTATTCCATCTGGCGCCCACTTCGCCTGCCTCTCAAATGCCCCTGCTGTCGCAATGTGGTGGAACTGCCCCCCACAGGCACTGAAGCTCTGCCTAGCAACGTCTCACTAAAGGCAATCATTGAGAAAGTAGGAAGGAATCTCTGTATATTTATTCAATATTACCTAATTATTGTTTTGAGTTGCAAATGTCAGCACATACTATGGTCTTTATTGCATGACTCAATTGATATTTGTTTTCTCCCTCAGTATCAGAATGACAGTCAGCCTCGGCAACCATCCTGTGAGGAGCACCAGCAGCCATTGAACATGTATTGTGTTCAGGATCGACAACTCATCTGTGGCTTGTGTCTCACTATTGGGCAGCACCAAGGACACCCCATAGATGACCTACAGGCTGCTTATATCAGAGAGAAGCAGACCCCATCTCGACTGCTGGCTAGACTCTCTGGGCAGAAATGGGCACAAGTAAGGCGTTGTGAAATTTTGTAAAACGAGAAGCTCAAAGAATATTTTGGTTCCTTTTTGTAAGTACTAACTCTCCGGTCTTTGTCAGGTTTGTGAACTGGGAAAACAGCTGGAGCGAGAAAAGCAACGCTGTGAAGGCGTGCTGCGGCAGGACAGACAGGAGGTTCTGCAGTTCTTTCAGGTGTTGGAGGGAACGCTGGTCAGAAAAAAACAGGAGTTCTTGGATGCCCTGGATAAAGCTGGTGCAGAGGTGGCACAGGCATATGACCCACTGATCTATAAGGTCAAAGAGCTCCAGGTGGGTTTCAATACTTAAGTACCTAAGTCATGTTTTGAGATTTGAGATTGAGAACATTTTTGAGGAAGCGTTTGTTAACAATTTTGGCCCCACCTATCCCCCCCTTAAGGACCTGACCTTGTACTATAATGTTTTGTTTTTGAGGATAACTTCAGGAATATCCAGCCAAAAACAGTTTGGAGGTAACATCACAATGTGGGTTTGTGTTCTGAGTCTGACTTATTTTATTCAGTCTTCAGACTGTCTTCTAAGTTAAAAGTATTTTTAACACCCTGCCTAGTTTTTTGCTGGTTAATTTAACTTTAAGATTAAGAAACACAGTGTTGTTTAAAATGAAATACAATATAATAAGTTTAAACTGTAAATTATCAGTGAATCTTGCCTAAAGGCAGACATGTTATTGTGATTGGAATAGGAGGAGCAGCTGGATCTGGTGTCTTTGGGCTCGTCTGTGGAGGATGAGGAGTCACCCCTGGTGTTTTTGGAAAAAGTCCATGTGTTCAGAGAGCGAGTGGAGGAGTTTATCCAGGCCCCTTTACCTTCTGTGTTACACCTTTCGCTGGCACCTCGAGCAGCAGACTATCTGCACAAACAGTGGACCACAGTGACCATCAGCAGCCTGGAGGAAGCCCCTGTTCCTAAAGTGTCCTGTTGTACACGGTGCTGCGCTCAGGGGCAGACTGTTGGTGAGACCCAGCACCAAATGTGGTCAGTGCAGCTGATACCTGCACTGCTGCTGCTGTCACTGCTGCTCATTACTCTGTGGGTTAAAACTGTGGGGGGAGCCTTACTCGGTTACTCGCTGCCATCTAGCATCAGTAACATGGTCCATGACGTAAGCAGCAAACTAATCACATCTGTCGGGAGCTCTGCAGAGGTACTGTTAGACTCTGTTCAGAGGTCTCATCTCGCCACAATAGGTCAACATGTTCTACAGCAGCTGGCTGCTTTTCTAAAGTCATTAAATTATTGGTAACATTTACAGTACACACATAGGATATGTTATTTCAATTAAATTGGAATTAAAAAAACAAGCTTTACTTTACACTTCCATTTCTGGACAAAAGTGAAAAGAATGTGACCTCAAATGTATTTAATATACAAATGAGCCCCAGGCCAGGGAAATTAAAGCAATGTTTGGATGAATATTGGATGAGTTGTGCTTGGAAATGTCCCATTGATAGTACCATTACCAAAGTTTTTAATTTACCATATTTTACTGTCACGTACAGTATGTTCTGTAATAAATGGCATATCATTTTAGAGGATCTAGTGCTGTACTTTGATTTTTCAAATATAACTTATGAGTACAATTCCACACACAAGCTGTGGCATTTCCAAGATTACTCTGGTCATGGTCAGACAAGCTTTTAAAAAAAGTCATTTAAGCAAGATGTACTTACCTCTGTCTACAAGTTACTTAAATGTGTATTTTCATTTTGTGTTTTTAAAAAGTATAATATAGTAGTTCATATAACTGACATGATAGAATAACGTTCCAGTATCAGCAGATTGTAACTATAAACGTGTTTATTAGAGTAATAAGGAGTAGCAGCTTTTCCACAGTAAAAAAGACTATTTACAACACAAAGATTTAAAAGCAGACAATAGCAAGCTTATGCTGTTTTATGCAACTTCTTTGAACACAATGGTCTTGGGGTTAATGCCCACACTCTTGGTGGTGTTGTGGGTTTTGTAAATGCCAATAAGACGGTCTGCAATCTCAAACATGTTGTTCCTTAGGGAAATTATAATGAACTGGGCATTCTTTGTTTGTTCCTGAAAAAAAGATTGACACCTCATAAATTATTAAAGATAAATGCAACCATTATCATGGAAATTTTTAAATTCAAACTTACATAAATGTAACAGGCCACAATGGAGACATTTTTAAAGTCCAGGGCAGCATCAATCTCATCCATGAAGTAAAGTGGAGTGGGCTTATAGTGGTGAAGAGCAAACACCAAAGCCAAGGAGCTTAGTGTCTTCTCTCCTCCAGACAAGTTAAATATCTTTTTCCAGCTCTTCTTTGGCGGACGAACACTAAAATGAAACAATGGTACTACTTCATTAGAAATTTACAAATAAAATAAAAAAAATTACATTTTATTTTACCTAAACATGATGCCCTCAGAAAATGGGTCCAAACTGTCCACTAGCTCCAGCTCAGCGTCTCCTCCCAGTGTGAGCATCTGGTAGTTTTCCTTGAGCTTATTTGTGATCATGTTGAACCCGGTCATGAACTCACTTAGACGTTGTTTGCGCAGATCTTCGTAGCCGCGTTTAAATGTGTCTCTCTCTTCAGTGATTTCATCCAGCTGAGCCACACGCTGCAGGTACAGTTCTTCCTGGTAACACAGCACCAAGATATAAATGATAATTTATAGAATATCGCGATCACACCGTGATCAGTAGCAACTGACTATGATTCTGGAATTGTGTTATATGAATTTAAAAGTAAACGTATAAATCTTTTTTTAGGGTACCTTTTTTTTATACTCCGCGATGGCCCCAAGATTTGGCTTCAGCTGAGCACACTGGGTTTCTAATGTGGCCATTTTGTTGATGATGAGGTTGGGGTCGGAGATTTTTTCAAGTTCGGCGGGAGTGAAAGTCGGAAGGTCCTCTTGTGGTTGGTCGTCAATAATATTAAGGGATAGTTTAGAGCCCTACACATCAAGAATAAACAGAAAAGTTTTAAATGATGGCAGGCTGAGTGAAAATACATTTATTTATTAACAAGTGTAGCTGTTTTACTATAGTAAAACCTTAACATTCGTACATTAAGTTGGATTGTGAATGCTTTAAAACAGCATCTAATCAAAGTTACGATGATTTCCCTTTCAAAAATACAACATATTTACTACTAGTATAGTACAAACTGATTTAATTATAAGAAAAAATTACAAGAAAACTGGAGGAATTAATAATACCCTTAAAACACTTTAATGTAATTACTGTTTTTGTTTGAGTGAGAATTAGTTTTTCTGATTATTTTAGAGAAGAAACACCTTTAATATGTGTACTTTAAATAAAAGGCGGTTAAGCAGTCACCTCTTTCTGCCAGTGCTTGATCTTATTGTTGTGTTCTGTGATGCTGGCTTCAATCTGTTCGATACGCAGCCGGACGCTGAGAGATTCTTCCTGCAGCGCGTGCTCCTGTTGTTGCAGTGCCTTGATCTGTTTCACAACAGCCTGGTACTGCTCCTGGACGTCTGGGAGAGCAGCCTAAATAAAACAACATACAACCAAGCTCCACAATACTCTTCTAGATTTGATGTTTAAAAAGTGCTAAAATAACAATATGCACCTCAGCCTCTTGGCAGTCCTTCATGATTTCTCCAGCCTCGTCCTCCAGTTTCTTGAGCTGCTCTGTGAGTTCAGACATGGACTTCGCATTCTCCTGCAACTCACTCTGGACACGGTTTACACTCTCCTCACACTTCTTTAAATTACTACAAAGGACACAAATAACAGCAATGAAAAGGTCAGATGTAAGAATAAGAAACTTCATGATTATATTAGTTTCATTGTCTTAAAAGCTTAGTTTCAGTATTTATTTGAATTGTATTATACTACTATGAAAATGTTTTTGTTCATCTGGCATGTTGAATTTCCTCACCGGTCAGCAGTCTTAATAGCCACTTGGGCCTTGGTGATGATGGAGGAGCACTCATCCAGCTCATTATTGACTTTATTCAGTTTGTCTTGTTGAGCCTTCAGCTTATGGCTGTTGATGTCCACAATCAGGTTATGGAGCCTTTTCACTTCATTTTCAACCTTTCCAGCTTTACTGGATGCTGCCTCAAAGTCTAAAAACAGACAAATAAGGAAACAAATGAACAAAAATGTATTAATTTCTTGATTGTTTACAATATTTGTAACCTCACTGAAACATTTCCCTTTAGATGACCTTCAATTTGAATTTTATAAGAGGGCGCTACCTTTCTTGAAGGCCTGCAGGCTCTTCTCCATCTGTTTCTGTTTGCTTTTGTCTGGGGCTGCAGCTACCACATTTGCCTCCAGTTCCTTGATTTGAAGTTTTAAATAAGTCTCTTGATCAGCTAGACTCTAAAGGACAAATCTAATTTGAGTTAATCATGCATTGTTTTGTACGTCTAAAAATAGAAAAGGGGACACAAGGTGGTGTTATTGTCGTACAGTGATGCTGTTGGCATATTTCTCCAGGGTGTTCTTCATCTCTCGCAGCTCTGGCCCAAGGCGCTGGACGGTCTCCTCCAGCTGCAGCTTTTTCTCTTGGCAGCCCTGAAGCTTTGTAACCTTCTCATTAAGCCTGCTTTCCATACGGTCAAGCTGGAAGAAATGTTAGAAAATAAACTAATTAAAGCAATCGGCACAGTCTTCAGCTTTGTAGTTTTACATTTGAAATATTATGAAAAAGTAAAATTGTAGCACATTTAAACTTTAATAACTGTAACTATAAATCTATAACTAATCTTGTGTACAACTAAGCTAAAGGTTATGAACTACAGCATAAGAAGTACCTCTTCCTGGGAGACCTCTGTGTTAATAGAGGAGCTCATTCTTCCCTTCATTACTCTTCCTCCTCCGGTCATAGTACCTGTCACACACATCATAGGTTTTAATGAAACACACTAATATAATTATCAACATTTTATATTTATAATAAAATGGAAAACTGAACATGACAGGCGTACCAGCCATTTCAATGATCTGTCCCTTCAGAGTAACCACTCTCCAGCGCTTGTCTTTTTGAAAAGCCATTCGAGTTGCCTGCTCCATATCTTTGGCCACTAGTGTGTCCCGAAGAGCAAAATAAAAGGCTGGGCGCACACTATCATCCTTCACCCGCACCATATCGAAGAGCCTCGGGCTGTCCTCTGGTGTCTTAATTGGAGCCATGTTCCTCTCCCACACTTTCATCTAACACAAAGTAAGTACGGAACAATAATAAATAACAAAATACTTACAATGCTTTGCTCTAAGTATTTTAAGGCAACAACCTTGTCAAGGCCAATGAATGTAGCAACTCCAATGTTTTGTTCCTTGAGAAATGTGACACATTTCTGAGCAGTATCAATGGTATCTACAACAATATTATCCAGAGCACCACAACTTGATGAGATGGCCACATCATACTTCTCATCAATGGCACCAAGATCACCCTGAAACCATATAGAGTACATATTCAAACACACCTGATAAATATACATTTCAAATTGTAAGACAGTTTTCATATTGGTTCATATTTTTGATGGGCTTCTAAATAATCAATCAAATATTTGTGATAGTACACAATTAAACTAATAAAATAGAATATCAAAAATCAATAAGTATATTTTTAATATTTTTTTAATTGTGTGCACTGCCACAGGGTATAGTCAAGGCAATGTAAAGACAAAAGACCTAAACTTAGGCCACGTCTTCACATCTACATTAGCAAATATTTTTGGAAACAGAGTAAATAAGAATTAAAGCATTAGTCTCACTAGTCTGCCCAAGATGCCTGGGATTTTGCCACTTTTCTTTTGCTGCATGAGAGCATCCAGGACTTTTCCCCGACTGCGGTTGGACGACAGGGAGCTTTTGGCTTCATCCACTTTCTGTCGCATTTCTCTCACCACCTCCCGAGTCTCACAATCCATCTTCACAAGCTGCTCCAGCTCAGCTTCATCCTGGAAAAACAGTCATGTTAACAGAAACTCACTTTGAATCTGTGCATTGTGTTCATAAGCATTATTGATTTGTGTCCTAACCTTTTTTTTTTCCTGTTCTTTTATGGGTATCTTGACTTCCAAGTCCTTGATAGCCGCACGGCGCTCCCGCAGTGTGTCCGATGTGGTCTGAAGGGTTTGTTTGGCTGTGTTGAGCTGTGTCAGGGCTGTGTTGTGGCGGCTCAGATAAATGTCTAGCTCGGACTGGGCCAGGTCCATGCGAGAGCGAGTCTCATTTACTGCTTTATTTAGCTCCATAAGCTCCTTTTCATGGGTCTGTCGTGAGAAAGATTACAAACAATATGAATAAACACGAGGATATTGCTCTCCGTGTAGCCGAGTATAAGACATCAGCCCACCTCTTTGTCTTGTTGCAGGCCACTTGTTTCTTCTTTCAGGCTCTCCATCACCTCCTTCAGCTTTTCTTCCTCTTTCATCTTCTGCTTCTCAAGCTCCTCTTTATGAGCTGTTGCTTCAGAGATGGCCTTTTCACTGGTGGCTGGCACTTTACGCACCTCCTCAAGCTAAAAGGACAGGAAAGGTTTGAAAAAAAAAAATCAAAACATGAGTTTTCAGGAACTGTTTTATACTCTTGCCATAAATAATTAAATATACTCTAACTTTCACAAGTGGGTTTACCCCACAAAAAAGACAACTAAAAGAAAACATATTTATTTACACAAGCTAAGGCTGTCATACATTCAACTGGCCAAGAGAGCTTGGGACTTCTGTCAAACTCAAAAGCCATGGCCATTATTGACAAGAATTCAGATCACAGCACACAGGGGGCTAGAGACACACACCAGTGTTACTTCACAGCCCCCTGGTGGCTTGTTAGACCATGCTGCCATTAAATGTGATATATATCAATTTAGTATATAACCCTTACTGCCAAACAAACAATAAAGTAGTAAATAAAATAAAACTAATTAATAACTTGACCAATGGTCAAAGCACTGTGGAAAAAATCAAAGTATTGATGTTTAAACCCCTGTTCTCATAGTTTCTTTTTCAAGGCCTATTTAAATATACAGAGTAAGTAAGAGTATGCTCCAGCAGTTTTTCAGTAGCAGCAAGAATTGATTTAATTTCTGTTAGCACTATGTGTCAAATACTAGTATTGTAACTAGTATTACAACCATTTTCCAGGTTAACAGTGTTGTTAATACATATGGTGCAGTGGCAGATACAGTGACTACCATCAGTGTGTGCTGACCTGGATTTGTAGGGGTGTAACAAACCTTTTCTTTGTCTTTGTCCAACTGCTTCTGCAGTTTCTTGTTCTTGCTTTTGGAGTGTTTAATTTTTTCACGCGCTTCCACATCCTGAAGGTCAAGCTGGGTGAACTTTTCCTTTTGAGTCTCAATGTACTTGTTGAGCTTATTTTGTTTTCTGAAAATAAAAATGTCTGTTACTGGAACTGCATTTTCACTTAAATTAGATTAGATTCTTGATTAGAAAGAACACAAAAAACATACTTTTCCACATTTTTAAGCTCCTGGTTCATTTTCTCTATCTCCTCTGATATCTTTGCATTCTTCTCCGTTAGCTCCTTTGTATCTTCTTGGATCTTTTGCTTTTCCTGTTCTTTATCCACCATGCGTTTTTGCAGGTCATTTCTAAATGTACACATTTTAAAATGTTATCTGAATGTTAAAAACTGAAAAAATCTGCATGTGTACCTGTAGTGCTCGTGTGTACTCACACATAATACTGGCAGAGCTGACTCTTGAGTTTGAAGATGTCATTCTCCAAAGTGAGGAACTCCACGGCTTTATTCTTCTCTCCCTCCAAAGCATTCTTCTCTTTTTCCACTAGCTTCACTCGGTTCAACTAAAGGTTTCAAATATTGTAGCATTTAAACAATTTAACTCAAATTTCACATCATTAACAGGTCTGTATATTTTTATATGGTAATATATAGTATTATATACATATATATAAGAGGTCTGTGTTTTTCTATAGTTGAAAAATGATACTTATAGTTCACCTTCTCTCCCCTCTGCTCATTCAGCAGTTCAATGCGTCGAGAAAGGACTTGGATAGGCTCTTTAAGTCGGCAAGAGCCAATAATGTCCTCCAGGTACTCAAGCATGCCCTCATCATGCTCTGTCTGACCTTTAGGCTTCATCATGGCAATTTGCTCCACCTCACCCTAGGACCAGCACAAAAAACACACATGTGCAGTTATGCACAGAAATAACCCTTTTGACCATTTAAACTGCAGTTCACCAATGGCTTTTAATGGCTCAATGTACTGTATATCCAGGATAAGATTTATTTATTACAAAAAGGATATACACACACTCATTTTTGGCTAAATAAATAGAAACAGTTTGCATTTATGTAAATTGGTGTATATTAAATATCAATAAAGCTGGACTAAGAGACTTAAAAAGCAGTTTTTTATCACTGGCCCATTAGTACCATGAATACACAATGACGGATTAACTAATGACTTACACTGATTATATGGGACATTGAAATTTCATTGCACTTGTGCAATGACAAATAAGCTTATTCTTTTTTATTTCAACTGCATTTTTTTTATTTCTGACCATTTTTATACTAACACAATAATAGTAGGGATGGGCTATATGGCGATAAAAAACGAATTGTGATATGAAGTTATGAAGATCGAGCTAATCGAGCTAATCTGGGAAGATGTTTGAATTTTGATACAGAACATTTAT
>JAVQKG010024412.1:0-10191 GCA_036025885.1 Hypseleotris bucephala
TATTTACCTATGTGCATAAATAAGCTAATGCATTAAAAAATATACATTACCATTCAATAGCCTGTGTCTCATGTTATTAATATTCTATCCGCTCTATGTATGGGGGACAGTGTATAGTCGCCGAATGAGAGACCCAGACGACTATGGACAACTGCTGCAGAGGGTCAGATAGCAGGAGCCACTGTCCGCTTTGATCTGACCTTGTCTCAGTCATAAGCTCCACGGGTCACGTCTGTCCAAGAGCTCAAGTCTACATTTAAATCTATACGACTGACAGAAGTGTACGCTTATGGACAGTAACAACGAATGCAATAGCTATCACTAAATTCATGCTTATTCTTGATAATGGGCTTTTTCACATTTTATAGGCCTAAATAATTTTATGCCATTACGATATGTGACGATGGTAATCCAAAAATCTTAATCTGTAATATCATATTTGAATGGACATTTTTATACTGTGACAAAATAAAATGACAATAATGAATAGCTATAACTGCAAAACATTTCAATTTTGGAAATAAAATGGATATATTATTTGGGCACATTGGGGAAACTTGATGTGTTTTACTAAGCTCCCCTGTTACCAGCACAACATTCTCTGTATTTTCAATTTGGTTTTAATATCTATCATGCACTCTTATTAAACCAGCTTAGGTCTATTTGTGACTCCCAATGTAATTTTATCTCTTAGACACAGCAGAGCTTTCTTTCTCCTAGACTTTCAGGAGGGGAAAAAAACTATAAAGCCCTCGAATACGCTGCTTCCAAAATACATTCATAAAACTAAACCCGCCTGGAGAATAAACGCAGTGTATAGAATCTACATTTAGCAACCGCAGGCCTCGCTCCAGAAAGGCGCGTTTTGTGTGTGGCTAAAAAGGCGGCACTGTTCAGGTTTTTGAGGTTCTTCGCCAGGGCGGGGGGTTACGCACAGGTCGACGCACGATTCACACAGAGACGCATTTATCTCACTGTATTTCCACCCAAAATACGTTCTGCTTTTCATCATAGTTTTCTTTTTGAAAATTGATTTACGTTTCAAACAATCAGTCCATTCCGTCTCAGACTTTTTACAGACAAGTGTGGGACCTCCGGGCTGTCCAGCACAACCTACGCACGTCTTTACGTATATGGCCTGTTAATTAAAAACACCTGGCACTAAAGCTGCAGTCTCGCGCGAGCATTGCAGCGGGGCACGAGCTCACACAGGTGCACGCGGACACCAGGGGCTCGTTCAATACGCCACACACTTTTCCTTTCTAACATGGAACGACAGGACTAGTTCATCTGTTGTGTTTATGTAGCATTATTGTCTTGATAAAATGTTATTGACATGCGTTTTGGTTAAATACAATGGGTAATTTAAATTATAGTGTTTACTCGATTTAATTAAACATCAATCATTGAAAATACAACGGTGTAGCCTAATTTTATAACAGGCTATTTATTGTAAAATGTAAATGCAGGCTACAGAATATTTTGCTATTTGTTTCTGCATTTCCAAGTCCTATGGTGTCAGGCCTATTGTCCTGATTTGCGCTGATGCGTAAACCCCACACTGGCGCATTTGGAGTAAATGAGTGTAATCTGAGGTAACTGTAACTGCTCCGTGTTGTTTTAACTGTTGTTATGTTGTGAATTGTTTCGCTTGATCTTTGACCTGACCCCTACCCACTGCACTCACAGTCCATTTAAAAGCGTTCCACAAAAACGAAGCTCCACAGACGAACAAAGTCAAGTAGATGAGAATTATTATTTTTATACATCAAATTATTTTTCAATTAATTTAAAATACACTAACACTATAAATAACTTCTAATGTTAAATGTTTATCGCTAATTTGTTTTCCTACAATAAAGAGTGGTTATAGTGATTATTATTTGTGGGTTAAAAAATAACTATCATTAAAAATAAAATTTGCCTCATAAATAGCCTAGTACACGCTCTTTACGCATGACTTTAATTGCTAGTAGTAAAGTGCTGACTTCATAATAATCAAATTGTCTTAAAGCCAAAAAAGTTTAAAAATATAAATAATCACTGATCTTTATCTGACTGGTGAAATATTACTTCAGCCCTTAGAGATTGCAACATTCATGGGAACACAAAATAGGCCAATAAAAAATGCAAACTTAATTTTAGAACATCGTTTAGTTTTGGGGAATAAATTGCAGCAACATTATTTTGAAATTGAAAGAGCAGATAACATCAACAGCTCACAATTTTAATCAGACCAATTGAAACTTCCTTTAGCAGACATGTGTTTAGTAATACCCAAACTCCACTGTCCTCCTGTGCGTATATATTGCACGTCCTGTTGTATTGTGGCCGCTGCAGGCCGACATCCTCCTGCCTGACCCCGCGTCCCTCTCACCGGCTCTTTCCGTGTCTCCTGAGAAACGCTGGGAGCCGTGTGATTGCGTTTTATTCCTTCCTGCTTCGTGTCTATTCTGTGGCAGCGCCATCAATCTCTGGTCTAACACGACGTTTGTTTATGAGCCGGGCGCGCGTAATGGCAAAGCATTTATAATGGCTTTCATTGTGACCCTGATTACAGCCCAGATAGTCTAGAAGGGTGGATACAAAATACACGTGTGAAATGTTTTATCATTCTCACAATTATTAGGAAAATTAGTTTTAATGTTAGCGTTAAATACTGTGTATAACCAGGTAATACATAGACCCGAGGTTGTGTTTCGTGCTGGGAGGCCAGGTGTGAATATAAGTCATAAAGTTAATAATTAGGCCTACACAAAATATTGAAATGCTTACAGTCTTGACGCATAATTATACGCGTAATACCCTGACAAAATAGTCTGATGAAAAATAATAGCATGAGTTATTAATAGCAAACAATTTGAGTGCAATTTATAGAGTAAAGTAGCCAAATTATTATTATTATTTGCATGTAATTGTTTAATAATTGCCGTAGCTTTGCGCACCTTTACGCACACCCTCAGTTAACTTTAAACTATTGAATCTGGCTCCAAAAAGCCAAATCCTGTATTCATAAGAGATGTCCTTGCTTTGTGTCATTTGTTTAAAGTTTGAGAGATCCTTATCAGCTGCTTGTGTTCCCTGCGGATATTGATAAATGTTCTTCAACAGTCAGCTAAGATCACAGCAAAAATAATGACAAGTGGAACGACCTCCATCAGCAATCATAACAGAATAGACATGCCGAGCTGTCTTCAGGGCCGCTGGGTCACACACAGGTGAGGTCAGTTCACGGAAAAATGGTCTTTCTAAAGCCGACTATATTTTTGCACACAACTAAAATATAGCTAAATGGTGTGCTGTAATAGTTGTATGCTTCCATGGCAAAACACTGGCGTATTTTGGTCATTAGATTAAGTTGAATTGATAAATCATAAATAATTCTGATCACATAAGCCAATCCAATGCAGAATAAACTCACTAAAACGTTTTTTTTTAGTATCTGGAAAAGGCCTGCTAAAAATAAATATGACTACTGGTTATTTAAAACAAAGAGGCATAACTTTAGCTCACATTAAATGACAATTTATTTAAACAAACAAAACAAATCCTTCAAAAATATTTTGTCAACAAGAAGAATCTTTGAAATAGTATGGCGATATACACGTTCCTTTTTGTACTTATTAGTTTTATATTGGAACATTATTTCTGGACAATTCAATTTTTGGAAACACTTTCTTTGGTGTTTGGTCCATATAATATCCGGCTACACTTTTAGAAATAAATTACTATATGCAATTTACACGTCCATGGAAAAAAAATATCTGGCGTAAGTTTTTAAAAAGTCACAAAAGCAATGAGAGAGACTTACGTGGTATTTTTTGACAAACCAACATCAAGTCAGTGTGTTTTCTGTCTAGTCCGTATGCGTAGGGGTTTCTACTGTTCTTAGTCCAGTTCAATATGGCACCGTTTTGGTCAGAACTTGCTACAGTCATAGACGAAGGCCCCCGACGCCCTATAGATGGACTGACTGGGCGGGAAGGACATCTGACAGCTGTTATTCCCGTTCACCGGCGAATTATTCAAGCCAATCCTTTGCGACTCAAACATCTCTCTAACCGAGTGAAAATTCTGTTGCTGCGTCGGATACGCCGCTCCTAGATGCCCCAAATCCCCGGCCTGGTTCAGGTACCACGACGCCAGCCTCCCTTGGTGATGGTGCCCCTCGTTTGTCGAATTCAAATTGGCGTGGGACAGTGAACTTGCCGTGGTGGTCACTGCGTAATCTGGCAAGGTTTCGTCCACTGTAGTCGGTGCCAAATGACCGGACCTATCCCCTGCGTATAGACTCATGGCTTGCATGTTACAATGATACGTAGCGTTGGAGGTAGAGGAGTTCTGGTTGCACTGGGAGCCGTATACCGACGTCTGAGTGGGGGAATAGTTCAAAGACAGAGACGGGGTTCTTGCGGAGGTCACCAGATCTGACTGTCCGTGCGGGGAGCCACGTAGAGACGTCATGATGTTGTCCACGCTGAAGCCTTGCGTGGAGGCCTGGACGTGGTGCTGGTTTTGGTGCTGGTGGTGCTCGGGGGTGTCGATGCTAATAGACCGGCTAGACTGTAAGCTGTGTGGGCTGCCGCTGGACATGCTGCTACTGCTGTCCGGGCTTTCGATTTTAGGCACGGGGTTTAGCGACGGGGACTCGGCTTGAGGAGGGGTGACGGCTCCGTTTTCAGTCTTTATATCCTGGATCCTCACCGGTTGCTCCTGCTCTCGGCCTTGCTGCTGCTGCGCCTGTTGCTGCCTCGGTGTCGGGTCTTTCTGCAGACGCTCCTCTTTCTCCTTCAGCGCGTCTTTCTTTTTAAAACGCCGTCTCCTCCTCAAAAAGCTGCCGTTCTCAAACATGTTATAAGAGTCCGGGTCTAGTGTCCAGTAGCTGCCCTTGCCTGGCTTCTTGTCATCGCGGGGAACTTTGACGAAGCATTCATTCAGCGACAGGTTGTGTCTGATGCTGTTCTGCCAGCCTTGCTTGTTATCGCGATAAAAGGGGAATCTTTCCATTATGAATTGATAAATCCCGTTCAGGGTCACCTTCTTGTCCGGGGAGTTTTGGATGGCCATAGTGATGAGGGCGATGTAGCTGTACGGGGGCTTCACCATATCCTTAGGTTGGGGCTGCGGGGTGTACGGTCCGTAGGCGCGCGCCATACTGCCCGGGTACTGCTCGTGGGCCGCGTGGGAGTACATGTTCATAGCAGTGGGCATCCCCGTGTAGCCACCTCCAGCCGCGGCCGCCCTGTAGTAGCTGGGGTCGCCACTGATGTACGGGACGACCCCTAAAGAGTTGGGACTGGAGACAGAATAGCGCGCCTGCATGATTTCTTCTTTCTTAAAAAAAAATCCAAAAAGTCCAAAGAATAACTCGTAGAAATCTCAAATCGTCTGGATTTTTAAGCGGTCCCCATCTCGGTCTATGGTCGCCTCGCTCTGAAAAGCCTTCTGAACTTTGGAGCGTCAGCACGCACACGACTTTTTGCGCAGTTAAATTCTTTCCTCCTTTTTTGCAGCCTGTAGAGTGCACTTGGGCTCCTCCCTTAAAGCAAAAAAGCCACGGGAGGCGTCCAATCGCGGAGAGGGGAGCAAGATGCCGGCGTTTTGGTGGTGTTAAATCCAGCCCACCGTGGACTTTTGACGTGACACAAGTATTCACACAGACCTGAAGAAAAAGAGCACAAGAAAGTAACAAAACGATCGATCAAAACAGGGCCACACATTCATACTTTTAGGTCTCTCGATTAGTCGTGATAAAACTTGAACATTTTGCCATTGATTTTTACTGGAACAAATTATTGATGCACAACAACTATTCAAAAGGACTGAATAAATCACAATTTTCTACTCATCCCGTCTTGACTAACATTGCACTAAGCCACTGTCTATTTTTGTATAGTTACCTAGTTCCTGGTGTGTTTTTATTCTATTCAAAATATTTTATACACAAAACCAAACCAAATAAAACAGTTGGAGAGTGTAGTAAATTAAAATTCTTTGACATTTTATTTTGTAAATTTGGATGCTCTCATTCTAGAATCTGTATTATTCATTACAAGTGCTTTCCTTTGAGCTAGTTGTTCTCGCTGCTTCAATGCAAGATTACGCATTAGATCAAAGTGTCCTATCCTTATTAGCAGCGAACGTCTAAATGGTATCTTATCACGGCGTGAATAGAAACAAAGGGGCCGTAGGTGTGATGGTTTATAAACAGAAATCCAAGACCAAATGGGCCAAAAGTCGCACCTGACTGCAAACAAAAACGTGTGGCAATCTTAATTATATCCTTTTTAACATAACTTTCCACAACAGTTCTGGATATCCCATGCATGGTCACAATGGTCACAATGTGGCATAAGTTACAGTCCCAACACTGCGTAATCCCGCGCACGTAGAGCCGTAATGAAACGTGCGTGTAGCCGGATTGGTTTCTCCTTACACGGACCCGGGCGTGAACTCTGTCCTGGGGCCCCTAGGCTGTTTACACACCCCTCCACCACCACCACCACCACCACCTCCGAGGGCCTTTTCACTGCGGTGCTCCTCCGCGTGCCCACCCAAGGCCTACTGGAGCCATTCACAGGGGCCCATGGAAAATATATAAAACCGGAGTGGAAATTAAAGGTGTGGTGATACATTTGAAAAAGCGAATTAATTAGTAAATTAGTAAAAAGGAATTTCTTCTAATTTATTTTTTACTTGATTGTTATTATTACTTTTTATTGTTTTGAATCAGAATAGAACACAAAACATAATACTTTTACCTAAATTAGTTTTTCATTAAGAGTGAAAAAAAATGTTTACCAATTCCACGTCTGGAAAAATAACCAGCTTATCCTAATAATGTGTAATTAACTGCTAAAACGGCCTCATACAAACTGCCCCAAATAGAATTTTGTACAATCTCAATTATTTGTTGTTTTGTATATCCACGTAAAATAAACGAACGGAATGCACTGTTATTAAATCATAAAAAAAGTGCATGCGTAAATTTTAAACAAAGTACTGCAAGTAACCTGACCTTGGTGAGACAGTGGTGGGCAAGAAAGAGGCCCCTTGAGCATTTTGTAGATGTCATAAATGTGCAAGTTACGCCCCCGTGTGCCTGAAAAGTGAATGTCAATTTTGGGTATTGTTGTCAGTGAAAACTCTTAACTTTTTTCGAAAACAATATTTAAAAAAACGACTTGTGACTATTATTACGCCTACTTTAAATGACAGAAAATTCAAGGGCTTGGGTACATAATTAATTCAATGACACTACCCTATGCATAATTTATTCCTATGTGAACAATAGCGGATCCAATCAGTGTTCTCTAAGTTACGCATGCTGCTGAATATTGCGATTGTGGGGTTTCATATTGTCATGCTTTTATTTGAAACCCATTGCTGCCATCTTTCGGCTTTTTCTGGTAGTACAGCATTGGTTCAACATTTTTTTTCATGTGTCAATCAAAAAGCATGCAGGGGGGAAGGATCAGGAAAGCTACACGTACAAGACTAGTGGTGAGCACAGGAATGTTGTATAGTTTATAGACATGTGAAGAGTAAAACATATATGGGTAGAAGGAGGCTGAGGTTATGAGGCCGAGAAGCAGGTTAATATTGATTGAAGGGTGTAGTTATGTACATTTAGTTGGTGTGAGAGAAGAGGATACAGAATATAAGGTATAATGGGCAGATTATTCAAACGGTATGTTGTGTCAAAAACAAAAAGGGACACGGAAGAATATCAGTGGAAAATCACATCAACTTTTCACATAGGCTTCCATATGCTATACCTAAATGCTTAAGTTGCTTTAAAGTTCTTAATTCTCACAAATACGGCTACAGAAAAGACGAACTCTTTGTTGACGGTCCAGAGTACATTACAATAAAGTCTTGTAGCCTTGTGTCCTTCAAATGAGAAATCGTCGGTCTCAAATACGTCACTACACAGGCTAGTTAACATAAGTGGTAACAGTGCCAGTAGCTGTGAAGTTGCAAATTGGGAATAATTTATCGGTTAATTTAGCTCAATACCTTCCATCACCAAGAGAGGGCGTCAAAGATCTGTGCTGCTATCCAGCTGTGACAGACCTTTGTTCAGCAGATAACTTTCACAACTATTGTGTAAATATTGAAATATTACTGTGTACTTATTGTGAGAATTAGAGTTTTCTTTTTAAATTAATATTTATACAACCATTGATGAGATTTATAGTCAATGGATATAGGCTATAATCAGAATACCTTACGTTGCCATACATTGGATATTGGCTACCACTCCTCAGCAAAGGCCCAAAAATAGTTAGGCTATTTGTAAATGCCTAATACTATACGTTTTAGATACTATACGCAATATGGTTGTGATTTTGTTTTAAAACCAAAGAAAAAGCGAAAAAACGATGAAATAGTAAGATATGCAGTAAAATGTATGGAATGTGACACAAGATAATAAAAAAAGACTTTATTTGTAACAAAACAAATACAAGTGCATGACACAATTGACGGTGTCTGTGAAAATTATATTTTGTCACATGACGCACGGCTTGACGTCCTGGTAGGAGCTGTGGTGATGAAGATGAGGAGGTGTTTGATGAAACTGTTGGTGATAATAGGAGCCGCTGCTGCTGCTGGTGGTGCTGCTGCTGCTGGGATGAAGAGACGACAGCCCGTTCAGGTTCAGCACCAGGTCTTTCCTGTCACACAGAGGAGCCGAGTGAGAGGAATACCGGGACAGGCCTACTGTGAACACACGGGACACACCAGAAATGAGAAATGAGAGACATTTAACTAGAAGAATTACTTTTCATAACTACAGTAAAGAAAATTTCAGGTGCCTTTTTGTATCTGATTTTTACATATATAATTAAGTCATGAAATAACAACAAATCTATGCACACCTTAATATTTTCTTCTACAAGATAAATTATACTCAAGTGAACCAAACAGCTTCTACGATAAAATTATTATTGATAAAGCCACATTGAAGCGCTATGAAAGAAAAAAAAAAGCACCTTAAACATTTTCTTAAAAGTTCACAGTCATGCCCTCACTTTGACTAATTTTATTGTTGTAATGTAATTTGTGTGAATGTGTGATTGTGTTCTGTTTGCTTGATACTTTGTATTCATGGCCATAACCAGCATTGAGGTCCATGAGGTCCGGACCTCGGTATTTTTTTGCCCCACTTTATAATGAAAGTTAGGAAAATCTTTTGTATTAGTTATAATAGTGTGTGTTATTGAGTGAATATTGCACCAGCAAATCAGCAGCGAGCTCTGACTGTTGGTTTGTGGGGACGGGCGACCGTGGAGTCCTCACTTCTCACTGTTCTCAGAGCGTGCAGCATGATTCTGCCACTTCTATGTGGTTACATTTGACAACACTCGCATCACGGAGAGCGCGTAGGGCACCAAATGTGAGAGGAGAGGGGCAATAAAATCTGATCATGGCATTGTGATTGACTGCCTTTGTAGCCTAACTTTGCGCAGATATGTTGAACACACAGGACTAGAAATAAACTATGCAGCGAATTTAGGCTGAGAGACATGACTTCCATTTCTAAACTACAGTATCTGGACTGGAGTCCCTGTGCGCGCTCTTTCTCTCCCGGGAGAGAGGCGCGGGAGCATGCAAGGAAGCGCGTGGAGGAATGCACACACAGACAGGTCACATTCGTCAGCTACACAACAGCGTTTATTTTATTTCAATTGGCCTCATATTCACAGAGAAACGAGCGCAAGGAGTCACTGAAAATAGACGTTGCCTGGTTAATGGCTTTATCCAATACGCGGCACCAATACGCAGCGCGGGAAGCCGTATCCGTTCATAGAGCACCTCATTTATGTTGTTGTCATTAATAGAACATAGAACACCAGTCCAGACGTCTTCTGAGGCTTCTGCTCTGTCTACACGCAGGCAGTGTGCTGTGCAAGGTTGAAGTGTGAGTGCTGTTAGGACAGGGGCAATCAAAGCAGATTCAGGGGCTGGGACACCCTGACAAAAATTCTTTAAAAAATTAAAATCAAAACCTATATATAAATGTATGCTTTAGCTGCAACTCCGGTTAAAAATGCATTTCAATAATAATAAAAAACAAATTATTTCAATGTTCTAAATCTAAAGCCTAATCAGCCTCTAAAATACACCAGAATACAGGAAATTACAGATGATTTGCTAAAAGTTTCCTGGGGGGAAACCCCCAGACCC
>JAVQKG010024570.1:0-13904 GCA_036025885.1 Hypseleotris bucephala
CGACTCTCCTGCTTACTTGCTAGCTTACTTGTGTTTGATCACGTGATTTTGGGGTTTCCTTTCGTCAGTTTGACCCAAAAATTGGTCACAGGCTGGAGACGGGTTTGATCCGTTGTAAATACCAAAAATATAAAAACACGTGAAAACACGTGTTGGCGGTCTGAGCCTTCGGAGAAAACACGTGAAAACATGTGTTTGGCGGTTAATGAGTTAATATAAATGTAGCAGTAGTACAATTCAGTTAAGAAAAATTGTGATCATGTCAAAACCATGATCTTGGCTTAAAAAAATCGTATTATATTTTTACTATTTCGCCCACCCCTACTCTGAAGATCAGGAACATGTATTATAAAACTGGTATTACAAACTGAAAATGTAATAACTACATTCCCTCTCTGACAGTGGGCTGACTGTAACTTTTTCTTCTTTCCATCAAATGCACTTAGCGTTTCACAACTCAAAACAACACTTCAACCCAATGCATCACAATAAACATTGCAAGATCTGATGCAACTGTGTGACACTCAGGCAAGAATACGGCACAATAAATTAAAAAAAAACAGTTTTATTTACCACTTACCACTACCAGAATCGCCAAGCATGTCTTCCTGTGGAAAATCAAAGCTGTGAGTCGGATAATTGACTGGTTTTCTATTTAGAGGACACTAATATGTTTAGGACAAATGATATACGCTATTAATGTTAACAGTGGATAAGTTGTTCCCAGAAAAGGTCAGGACAGAATAGGAGATGAATACCAGCGCATCCATCATGCATTGAATAGTTCTATATAAAGAACGGAAGGCCAATGTAGCATTTTCTTTGTCTTTTTTTCCATAACAAGTGAAGTCTTTGGATAGTTCTGTCTGTCTACCTAACAAAGCACATGGCTCATTAGTTAAACTTTGAAGAATTTCAAATGTTTGCTGAGGTATAATTAAGACATAAAAGAAAACCTTGACACAATTACACCAAGACAAAAAAGGAGAAATGTGGTAAAATGAAAATAATCTTTAATAATCTTAAAAAAAATGACAAAATGACAAAAACAAATACACATTAACATAAAAACACTAAAACAGTATTTAACTGGGTTATATGCTCTAACAGCATGATGTCAACTATAATATAAAAAGGTGAACAATTTGGCCATTTATGCTTTTTTTTAAACTCAAAAAATAATAGCAATTCATGCACTGAAAGAAAGGCTAAAAGCACACTCTGCAAGACAAATGAGAGCAATTGTAGCACTCAAAAATGAAGAAAGCTTTCAAACCATCACAAGTGACAGGTAAGGAAGGGTTTTGTACATTGAATGATTCCTCAGCTTATTCACATAGTGGCAAGCTGAATAATATAAGGTAACAGAAATAAGGAAGTGTGCGCAATTTGAATCCATTTTTAACCTTCTGAATAAAATGTCTTCTTTCAAGACTCTAACCTGTAGTTGAATAGATAAGAAAGAGCTCAACTTTTCTAAGGGCATCTAAATATTAAAGAGTAATGAATAATTTCTCACTAAGCCCAGGAAACAGTAAAAACATTTTAGCTTTTTTTTAATTATTCAAACTTGTCAGCATCCCCAAACATATGAATTTGTGAGGTTAGGATAGTCAAATAGAAATGATCTGTCCAGATGTATGGCAGTGGGACGTTAGTACAGACATACTGTAATTAAAATTTAAAAAAAAGTTGTATTTATTGTCCAGAGCATATCCTGTTTAAGGCCCATAGTTGCTGCCAAGTTAGGGGAGCCTGTGATCACTAAACGAAACTACTGTATGAGACTGTTTTAGCATGTGTATATTTGTGACAAGGTACTTTTATATAAACACAGACATGTATTTTTAGCCCTTACAGGTGAATGGGGTGACTAAAGCTGGCCACCTTTGATTGGATCATGTGAAAAAACACCTTGTTGCCGCGTCTGAACAGGCCTTTGATAAAAAAGCTCATTAGGTACAAGATGTTAAAGCCGTGTTCCAGCTCACGCTCTGACAGTCTGAAGGATTTTGGCACCGGGCTCTGTCTCATTTAAATCTTGTATAAGGCCCACAGGTAATGTCTGCGCTGCTTATCCCAATGTGTAGTAGAACAACTATGAGTCATTTGCCCCGGCTAGGAGGAGAGGAAACAGGTGTGGTACCACCAGACCAAACATATGACTTCATTTAATGGATAACTTCATTGTTTAACTGGAACATTGAACTTTCCAACCTCTAAGCTGCAACTCAAAGGGCCTGGATAATTATGAATAAGGTTTTTGAACGTTATTCATAATCTGTATTTTGATCGGTAACTAAATGGCAGGTTTGAGCTAATCGGTGTGGCAGTGTCAAGAGTTTTATTGCATTTAGAGCTAAGTGACTCATTATTCATTATGCAACAGTGTCCTTTGATGCTTTTAATATTATAATTTAGTAAAAGTAGATTCTCATGTTTCAACTGCGGTGATGATGACGATGCCATACAAGAGGTAGGTAATTAGCCATTACATAGACTTGTGAGGGCTTTATTTATCTAATGTAAAGAGATATTAAAACCTCTTAGCTGTATGTTCATTTGACTAAAATGGGTTCTATACTCATACTCCATGGTTTCACATAATGAAATGTACGGAATAGTTGGTTTGAATAGACTCTGAATCATTTAAATTAACCAGTTAATAAAATCCATTCATTGCATTGCCCATCTCAGCAACTTCAGTGGGGTACAACCTGTTAGTCACAGGGCTGACATTTAAACAATTAAATACAAAGCTCCTGAAGTATCCCTTCCTAGCAGTCAAAACATATTTTTTCTACACCATTTTTGTCCAAGTAAACAAAAAAAAAAAGCTTTTTTTTTCAAATTTTTGGCAGATGGTCACAGAAAGAAATTATTGTAAATTGTAAGTGGTGTAACACATTTAATGCAATCATCTTGTTTAAGCATCTGATTAGTCAAAGCTAGCATTGCCAAGACATTCAATATCAGTGAAACTTAATACTAGATATTGTCCTCAGATCTTGATTTTTCACAAATCTGTATAAACTTTTTTAATAAACTTTTTCCAGTTTACTTCAAGCATTGGCAATAGTTAGACTTGAAGGCGGGATTCATCTCAGTTTAAATGATAAGTTGTGAGTCTTGTGGAAAGCAACAGATAATAGACTTGTAAGATCTTGTTGGAGCAGACTATATCAGAGTTTAGACCATTCTTCACTTGATGATAACATTGTGAAACACATAGAGACACAAAGCGGCCTGTGCCAGTCAAAGACTTAGTTGTGATCAAAGTTTGGTCAGTTCTAACAAAACTTCTTTTGCTAATCACTGTTAGCCTGGTCTAGAATCAACAAATCAATACTAGCTTTAAAACAGACCTCACTGCTATTCTTTATCAGGCCTGCCTTCTGTCAAAAATCTATACACTTTGTACATTTTACAAGGCGCCACATAAGAGTAAAGTTGATAAGCGCCATCCACATCAACAAGTCCTAAAAAGTCCTTGCTGCAAAGACTTTTAAAGCTTAATAAAGGTAAATTCAACAAAATTTGCTTCTACATGTATTTGTATCCAAGAAATGCTTTAGCACGACAAGAAAAATATTGCCCTGACTGAATGTTCTGACAGCAGATTAGCCTGTCTAAAACTGAAATTAAACTTTAGAGATAAATACACTTGAAGCAGAGAGATTAGCGAAACGGCACCCTGGACAGACTGACAAACATATCCCAATGCAAATCAACAGTGTGCGAGGCAGATCTTAATGTCAACACGCTAATGTGCTGTTCTGCCTGGCTGCCACTGGGAACGAAGCATGTTTGCTACTGTACTCTTTCAATTAATAAACAGTAACAGGTTAAGGTCATGCTGTGAGACATGCAGCCAATCAAACAGTGGCCAGCGTATGGTGGGGTTGCTGAATATGAAGGAATTGAAAACACTAGATTTAAAGGGGAAGAATTTCACAGTTTTGTTGTATTTCTTCTCCACAAATCTCCTCTTACAGTTTTGGAGAATGGAAGTTAAGCTAAAAGTTAGGAAAGAAAGAAGAGAAAGAAGCCAAGGAATAAAACCAATATGGTCCTTAAAAGATGACAAAAAATACCAGGTCTGTATCAGTTTGGAATATTTCTATTTTATTGAGCTCTTTGTACAATGCTATGCTTGTTCTTTACCAAGAAAAGGAAAGTAAAGGTGAAGGGAGCTTTTTCACCCCATAACAACTGATTTAGCTATTGCATTCACTCCACAACATAAAAAAGTTATAAGTTGTTCTTCTTTAAAAACTTTGGGATATTTAGATTTATAGAATAAGCACTTTCTATAATGACCTCCTGAAATAGTGAATTAAAAGTGCAGCATTAGACCCCTGTGGATGGGACAAGAGACTGTGGGCAGGGTGCAGCTCTTACATAATCTACAGCTCAGAATATGCAGTGCTAGTCGCTGGGCAGCATAACATTAACAAGGCTTTTAATAGCTGTTTGGGGAATACCAGTGATTTAACGTTTCCATTAGACCAGAGCAAACCAGAAAATAATGTAATGGCAACAATTAGCCGGTGGTCATGAGAAGAAGTGGGATTTTTGTTACAGCCAGCAAACCGCAGGACTTCAAAAGGGTTTCTTAAGTTGGTGTGCCGATCTTTGAGTAGTATTGACCCCATAGCTAAAGGCTAGGTGAAAACTCCCAGAAGACTTAGAGTGACCCGCTGCCCTTTTACACTGCGCCCGATAAGGAAGGCGCTTTTGGGAGTCTCTGATGGGACTGTCCTGGCTCTCTGGAGGAAGCAGACGTCCCAAAAGACAGAAGCGAGGCTGAGCAATGCAGCCTAAAATAGAGGCCTTGGCTTTTAGTCCTGTTGCTATGACGACCCGCAAATGAATTAAGCCGTTTGGAGAAAAGGGTGGATGGGTAATTAACTTGCTATTTAACGTTCACTTAGTATTTCCAGTTGAGTGTACAAAATTCGAAAAAACACGACATAAGATGAACAGGGGATATGTAACTGGTACATGATTGGATTGGTCATGCACTTGACCACTGCTGTTGTGTGGCTGGTGCTGTGTCAATGTGTCAGTTTGGTGAGTGTGGGGTAGATTTCCACTCCAGCGACACCCTTTGACCAAACATGGCCCATTTTCCTCTGGCTGCTCGCTCTGACCTCACATGATGAATGCTCTTCTCTGGAGAAACACAGGAGCGGCTGTTATTGATGTTCTCAATTAATAAGCCCACACTGCCAATGCAGCAGTCAGTGAAGTGCACACAGCCTCAACACAGAGGCATTGTGGGAGATCTCACAGACTAACTTAGTATCCAAACATCAATTTAATGTAAATTTTTTAACCTCTATATGTAATAACGTCTGCATTACGCCCCAGCTGATTTAATGGACACTGTCATAGCCGTGTTTCTATACCACAATACACTGTGCTAATATAATAAAGTAAGAGAGTACAAAGCTCCATGCACCAGCAGTGATTAAAACCCAGTTTAGCTAATGCCCTCCGCTCAGAGAACACCTATCCTGATAAGATTTGCGTGTTGATTAAAGACCAATGTCAAACAGAGACGGTCCCAGTTGGCTGCGGGTCGGGCCACCTGCTCCACATAGGCAGCACTCGGGACGTCTCCTACGGCGGGCAAATGGCCAACCGAAGGTGAGAGGCTCCCGCAGCCCCTGTCCAGCAACAGTCACCCGCTTCTACCCCTGTTATGTCCAGTTACTCCAGAAAGCATGGCGCCCCAGGCAAGGTGACTTCGGTTCCATGCTCTTCCACCCGGGCATGCTTTCCCAGCTGGGCCCCTTTAAATCAACACCACCACCCCTCTACACCCCCTTCACACTCACAGGAGGACCCGCTCAAAGGCAGGGTCACCGTTTTAGTGACAACCACAAACCACAGTGAGAGGGTTTTGTAAAAACTGTTCGCACTCAAGAATGGGCACAAGGGACAGTAAAAAATCTATATCAAAGTAAACCTTTTGAGATTTAGGGAAGGCAATAAGACTAAAAGAAATGGAAAAAATGTGTATCCACTACACAGCTGGTGGACACCTAAAACAGTTTGACCATAAAAATTATGAATATTTGGAATGTCGAGAGGTAGGGAGAAAAGAAATTTTTTCCCATTGAGTATTCGGTCTAACACAGACCAAGATGGACATGCAAGCAGTGGTCTGGAGTTGTCTTTTAATTATTTATATAAATAATAAAACATTGCTGTGAATAAACTGGGGATTTTGTGGCCTGTCCTGTGGAAGTGTGTGATTGGCTAAGCAGTTCCCTCTTGAAGCAAGACTTTACATTAATGCTAGCCAACAAGCCAAATGGTAAGATTTTAATGTTGGCAACTAACACAGTCCAACTAGCCACTTTGTCTGATCAGATCGTTCACATATTTGTAACCACTCTAGAGCGGACTGTCCCTGTCATATTAAATCTATAGCCAATAATCAATGGAGGAAAAATACTGATCGAAACACACACTATAAAACCATGACACAACCACATTAAACTATATTTCAACATTTAAATATTGTCTAGCGTAACTAAATGGCTAATAACTTTTAAATAACACTAGCCTGGGTGCCTTGGAGGACGTCTGTTATGCTGTAACTTGTTACCCATCTGTGTATATCAGATTGCATTTAGTTCTTAATCAGGCATATTTGATGTGACTTTGTGTATTCAAACATTATTAACAAACTCTCACATGGTTCAGTGCATGTCTGAGATTTTCAGTTTGAATTAGCCTTTAAATAAGACAAACAACATAACCATGTGTCCAGCAGCAAAATTCAGGATAGGCTGAGAGATAATAAAATATACAATCATGCCGCCTGTCTTGAGTTATTATGTAGTTCTTGAAGCACTAAGCTTAACGGGGAGACTGCCTTGTGGACATTTTTTTCTCCATCTTTCAACTTGCAAAGTACAATCTGTTTTGACCCTCTGACAGAAACATTTTATTTTAAGGCAATAGGAAGTATGACAGCCAGATTTGAAAACACTAGTCAGAGGTTGAAAAAATGTGATGACCTCTTCTGACCTCTTCCTTGGATTTTTTAAACTTACAAACATGAATATGTGTGTCCTTATCCAGGTTTACTTTTAAGATGAAAGGAGTATGTTTGAGCTCAATAATGTATTCCTCTAAAGATTATCTTGCTTCAAAATCTGAGCATTGCCAAAACCATTGGCAAGTCACACAAGGACTCAAGGCTTACATCAGGGTTTTTGAAATAGTACAGAATGTGTCACTGAAATGTTTCACATACAGGAAACTAAGAAGGTGGCTTTTTGAGAATCATGCCTGTAGCAAAACGAAGGCATAGGACCTCAACCAATACTGTGCTATCTGCTTCAAAGACAAGACAAGACTTTGTAGCAAGCCCCGCAATAACACTTCTGGAGGAGTCTGGAGGACAATTCACCACCACTATCACCACCTCTAACCGGGTTACAAACTCTGTTTTGTTTTGACCAACAGTTGATTTAAAGGCAATAAAGACTCTCCTTTCATCCAGGCCCCCTGCTAGTCTGATTTAAAACAGACAGACCCAAAAGACATTCCTGAAGATCGTTCAAATCAATGGATCTGGTTTGCCCTAGTGACTGTATCAAGATTCCTTGAATTGACATAAGTAAACTTTAATTTCACTCTTCTGAGACCACACATTTTAATAGAGCATTAAACTGTGAAAACAGTAACTAAACTGCTTGGTTTACAGGACATTGTGATAATCTAACTCACCTTAACTGCATAAATGTTGCATTGTGTGTGCTTTCATGTTATAACTGTGTTGATATAATAATCGCAATGTTGTTTGTGACAGTTGACTGTGGTCTAGTTCACTTTTCACTCCAGTATTTGTTTAAGATATTTCTCATGATTGTGCAAATGGAGTTTAATTAGAAGTACACTTTATTAACATTATAGTAATAATGCTTAAAGATCTTAAGCTAAGCTCCATGACCAGTTCCCCTTTGACCCGCCTAGCTAATTTACATAGCCACAGAGACACCTCTGGGCTAGGAAGAATCAGTCTGTAGTACAACGATGAAGTAACAACATTAAAAACAAGAGAGACAATCGAGCTGAAACATCTGCGGCCGTTGCTTTTTAAAATTTTTTCCCTCGCGCTTTAATTTTTCTTTGCAACAGTTTTAAATGCTCAGACTGCAGACCGCGTCTCCAAGTACCCAGCTAAACTGAAATCTGATTAGTGTAAGACTAAAAGTTTTGTTAGCCGGATCGTGATTTTGAAGAAGCTTAAACCTAGGAAAATCCTGCTGCCACAGAGTGACTGACGCCTGGTTTAAAGACCAAACCATCAACCTGCTGAAGACGGCCAGTACCGGTGAGCCCACGCCTAGGCCAATTCTACCCCCGTCACGACACAAGGGCTATATACGCGCTGACTGAAGGACCACGTCGGACATCGAGGGGGTTTTGGCCCATCACACCAGAAGCGTCTCGAGGGCTAAGGAGTCCAATCCCAGATCGGCTACACAGTAAGCACCAGTGCGTGACATTTAAAGCAGTGTTGGCGTCTAGTCTTAAAAATCTCTGATCACCTTGCTTAGTTTTCTTAGTGTTTTATTGAATTAGTATATGGCTTAATTTCCACCCGCATTAGCCATTAAAATACATCTAAGGTTAAACTCCATTGCCTTTCTCTCTGTCCTGAATTCTGTCCTGAACAATTCATGGCCTTTGAATCTTTTTGTGCTTATTTTTGAATTAATAAATGCATGTTTATTTCAATAATAAGTGGGTCTTAAGTGATTGTTATTTTGTTATTCTTCTGGGTATTTAACCTTCGGTGACAAGAACAAACCCCTTCAGATCTTATAGTTTTAGCTTCCAGCCAAGACTGGTGGTGCCCCGTTTAACTGTTTTTGTTCATAAGCTAAAACTCCCTCCTAGACGCACACGTCTTCCCCATATACGCTACATTTCAATATTTTCTTCTCCTTAATTTTAATAGAAGGTTCATTTATGCCCCAAGATCTAAACTATTACTATTTAGCATTACGAGGCAAATAAAATTATGTCCAACCATCAGAACATTATTTCCACACATCTACTCACATCTTTGATTCTGGAATATGGAATAACTTTCCCCCGCAAGGGTCAATAAGTACAATTCAAAAATGATATAAAATCAATTTTTTTCAGCTCTAACTCTTGTTGTGGCAAATATAGATTACTCTAACCTGGCCATTGATGTGTGACTCTGCAATACAAACACAGTTTAAATCTGGGATGGCAATTGTCATAAACCATGGATCTATTAAAAATCAGAATAAGGTACCATCCCCACTGCCGTAATGCCACTTTGGTAGTGGTCACTCGGTGGTACTGCAGCGAGAAATGCCTCTGGACCCAAAAAGGAGCAAAATCAAATGCCTGTAGCTCGGCTGACAGGCCACCTACAACTTCCAAAATGGTCAGATTTAGTAGTGATTATTCTTTATTTTCACATCATAAACTTTTTCTCGCTCTATCCCGCCTTCGCGCTGATTGGTCAGGGCCGACCACGCGGTCCGGCGGGCTGTAGTGCGTTTGCTCAGACCCTTGTGAAAGGACACAACTGCGCATGTTGGTTCTTTGGAATGTGAAAATGGCGGCCCCCATTAAACGGCCCATACTGGCATCATGCACCACTAAGCAAAACTTATTATAATCAACGGCGGCCATCTTGGATTCTATATCCTGCTTTTATTAATACATCCGTGTCAGAAACCCATTGTACAGAAGAGGTTTGTTGTGAGTTTGTGATTATACAAATCTAGTAACAATACACCTTGCTCCACAAGTAAACATCTTTCTACTTATATGCCCATATATTTTTTATATTACACAGTTACAGCGTATTATGAGTTTGACTGTGACCTGTTCTCCAGAGCACGGTGTCGTAGAAGAAGCTGAACTCCATCTCAGTGTGGTGTTCCAGTGAGGCCCATCCTCTGGGAGCAGTCACATAGATGTAGGACACATACAGAGGCACCTGTACTGTGAGGAAGGACTGAGCCGAGTCACGCACCTGAAACATCACACAGGACAACATTACTACTACTCTTTAAACTTTTTAGAGCCCTGACCCACTGGTTGAGACCCCTGGGTGCAGAGTTAATTTTGCTGACATGTAGTTTTCGTCATAGTTTTTATCAACATATTATTGCTGCCAAAAACTAAATAAAAAGTAATTGACAAAGACAAAAACTATGACATTTTCGTCAACTAATAATAATGTTTGTGTATTTATACCTGGAAGTCTGCGGTCACAGAGCCTCCACACACGTCGATGAGCTCTGTCATGTCGTAGTAGGCGTCAAAGGTCCAGATGCAGCTCTTTAAGTTGAGATGTTTATACAGCTGTAAGGTTTTAGGCTCTCTGATGTTAGGGTTAAACTGATAGGGTCTGTCATAACCAGGGCCTAGAGAGATCCTGTCATAGGAGACATCGTCCAGGAAACCAGACTCTGAGCAGAGGGAGACAACAGGAAATCATTATGTTTCATTTAGTGGGATTAACATAAATAAAATAACTTTACTTAGATCACAGCTGTCACAGACCTAATGCTAAAGGGCCGAGCACAGTGATTTACCTGAGATGCCCTGCAGGTCTTTGAGGGTGACCAGGTTGGAGCAGACATGCTGTTGTCTGTAGATGGACTCAGAGAGCAGGAAGTGAAGGTTGTGAAGAGGCATGGTGGAAACGAGAGGCAGCATCCCGTCCTGATGAGGGATCTGAACTGAGATATGGATCCTGGAGTGGACATTAAAGAAAGACATGAGGGAACAATGCTATTAGTAATGCTGTAAACAACCTCATTTTATGATAAATATGTATATCTCTAGAAGTGGATGATATAAATATATCATGTTTTATTAAACTGAAGACCATGATTTAGATTTTGTCACAGTTTTGGTTGACTTTGTATTTTTTGTCTTACACCTCACATGGACAGTGGTACAGACACGAGTGCCACAAGAGCTCCGACAGGAAAAAAAACACTTGAGTCAGTGCGATTAGAGACCACTTTACACATTGGTGTCCTCATAAAACCTTTGATATCACATTCAATCTTTTATTGTCATGTATCACACAGCCCTAGCCCAGTATCTTGTATATTGGGAACGTTAGCCATAAACCACAGCTATTCCAACGATTTGGAAGTCTGGTACCAAATTTAAAAAATGTATAATAAATAAAAATGCACTGTACATGTACAGTATGATTTCCTGAAACTAAGCAAAACACTTGCATTTGCATAATGTATTCACTCCACAGTCACATACTGGTGGTGGTTAACTACAGCTGCCCTGAGGCACACTGACAGAGAGGTGGCCTTTTAGAGGAGAGGGTATATTCAAAATCATTTTAGGTTGAAAGACTCTTTAAATGAAATTTACTGTATAGATGTTAAAGCGAATGGCTGTGAGAGATAATCCTCTTTATATTTTAGAGGTCGCTATAAATAATTTTTATGCCAGATGCTCAACCAGAATGAAATGGTGGAATTGCAGCAAAGATTGAATAACAAAGCATTAACCACCAAGTGCATACCTGTTGGGGTGCTCCTTGTGCTTGACGTCCAGGTACTTTAGTGTGGCGATGAAGGACTGTGCCTGGAAGCCTCGTGCTGTTCCTGTGGAGACGGGGGTGTGGCAGATAGAGCCGTCTGTACCGATGGTGGCGATGTTACTCCTCAGAGGTGTGCCCAGGTGACCCGCCTTGTCCCGCGCCTGAGCCACACAGCGCACATGGAACCTCCGCGAGAAGTAGATACTGTCCAGTACCTGATACAGGACAGCAGGACACACAGGGCAGAAGAACTTACTTTTGACCTTAATTCAGTTTGATTTGTATAACTCTATATAACAACACAATTGACTCAGAGAGCTTTAAAAAATGAAGATGACAGCAAGCAATAACAAAATAACAGACAAGAAATAGACACACAAACAAAAAGGACTGTCCCAGGACATCCACTATCCTTAGACCACCGTCACAGTTAGGAAAAACATCTATTAGAAAAAGGAGAAACCTTCTGTGATAGAGGGATCCACTCCCAGGACGGTCAGGCTATATGTTTCCTGATGGTTATACTAGCTCTTATGCTAAGGGAGTTAGCACTAAATAACTAAAATATATATAAATATGCTTAAATCAAAACTGATCCCTCACTTCACCAATTCCAGAACAGTTAGTTGGTTATTTACAAAGATTACTTCCACTTTAATAAACATCTTTCAGTTATAAATTCTGTATAAATTCTTCCTAAGTTACGTAAGTAAGTACAAATTTATAAACATTTATGTTAATGAAGAATCTGTAATCTGAAACTGCTTCTTAACTAAATTCTTGTTAATTACATATTTCTTATAAATGGTTTAACTACTGCTAAATAGACATGAGCAGTTTAAATTACCAACAATATTAAGCAGGTACTTCTTGCCTTCCTTTTTTTGTGATTGTGATAACATTTGTACTAACAGTTTTTGTACTTACAAAAACTAAGTAATTAGGGCTGAAACAATTAATCAGATCATTCGTTTTAGTAATTAATTAATTTAAAATAATTTAATGATCAAATAACTGGAGTATACAGACTAAAGCATGACATTTGCAGAGAACAACCCTCACAGAGCAGAAATTAAGCCAAAATAGAATACAATATAATAAATAAATACATTTTGCTTTTAGGATGAAAATCCTTCAACTTATGGAAAAAAATCTCACATTTACACATTTTCCGCTATAAATCCATTCATCGATTAATTGTAAAAAAAAATCTAGAGATTAATCAATTAGCAAAATAGTCGTTATTTGCAGCCCTAATTGCAGTAAAATCCACTATGCATCCTTAATCCAGATCTAAAATAACTGAAACCAGTCTGTTTCTTACCATATGGTTAACACTGGTGTAGGGTGTGGTGTCGGTGACTGTCTCGAATGGTGATCGGGCTCCGTTGGTGTCAGTGGGCGCGGCCACCTCCCAGGAGAAGTGTACTTTACTCTGGTTAATGCCAGCCTCGTCACAGCGCTCCTTCATCACAGAGTATTTAGGATAGTGTGGGTCACAGGGAGTCACACACACCAGAGGGTAACCTGCAGACGGCTGCTTCTTACTGCCCTCTTTAGTCACCTCATGGACCTGGTCGTAGTCCGCAAGAGACACCACCTGAGAATACAACACAACACTTATGGATACTTTCAAAGAACAATACAAACATTCTGATCAAAAAACATAGAATGAAAGAGCACATTTGTACATACACTGTAAAAGATAAGTATCTGGGTAAAGACCTATTCAAGGCTTTATAAGTGAGTCACATTATTAACACAAAGGGTAAAGTGTCTTTCCCAAGGACACAACTGCAGTATAGACTGAAGGGAGGATTAAGCCACCAACTTTCTGCTTACAAACTAATGCAGTAAATCTGTATTGTATCATTCTCTTGCACTCACGATGGGCGGAGCTGGGAGGATGAGGCTGCCCGCTGCTTCCTGGTCCAGGATGGTGACTGTTGCTATGGTGATGTCTCCAAGCACCGCCTCCACCGGGTCGTCGGGGCCAAGCACCAATGAGAACGACTCATGCCATTCTCTGTCCTCATTGGACAAGATCTCCACCTTAAACATGATGTGGTCTAGACCTGTAGCAAAATAAATTTGTATTTTAGTTTGGTTTAGTATAGTTTAATCACTATCCCTCCTCTGTACATGTCCCATATATTCACTCTCCCTCCTCTGTACATGTTCCATATATTCACTCTCCCTCCTCTGTACATGTCCCATATATTCACTATCCCTCCTCTGTACATGTCCCATATATTCACTCTCCCTCCTCTGTACATGTCCCATATATTCACTATCCCTCCTCTGTACATGTCCC